>JBAPLK010000171.1:0-27500 GCA_037832385.1 Rhizophora apiculata
CCGAGGGTATCTGCCCCGTGGTGGCACTCTTTTTGACAAAAAATCCTCAGGAAGACAAGCAACTGTATTCAACATCCGCGGTCCTGCTATAATCAGTCTCAGAAGCCAATTCCTTATAAATTTGACCCTGACTTCCTCAGAGAAAAACTCCGCTTGTTGCAATGAATTAGTAATAGCTGTACCTTATTAAGCAGTAGCGGTAGCAATAGGATAAAGTAAGGCACGAAAGTAACTTCTTGCACTAAGGCAAGGTTTAGAATCTACATGGGGAAGGGAATGAGCTGGTGCTTAAATAGCCATTGTTTGCCGGAGGGAAAGAAAGGGTTGTGAAAGAAAAAGCTTCACATTCAGGCACGGAATCAACTGTGATCGAATAAGCTGTTTTGAGGTCTAGAAGCAAGGTACTGATTGGGGAAGGCAGGGAAGTAACTGAACTGACTTAATCCTTTAGGTATTCGAAGAGCAGAAGGCTGACTAAGAAAAGCAAATGAATAAAGAGTAGGCATCTCATGCCATGGTTGTAGTGAAAGAAGAAAAGAAACTGTTGTCGGAATAACTGTCCATGTCCGATTCTATTCCTTCGACACCTTCCACCAGCATTGGATTCATTCTTAACTATCCCAACAAGCCCAGCTAAGAGCCTATTGGTCTTACCAGCAGCCTATCCTATTCTCTGCTCCGAAGAGCCTAGACCGCTAATGCCGTTGAATGAACGAAGACTTCCTTTCGGAAATGCTGTTGAAAGATTCATCCTCTGTGCACATAAAATTCTTCCTTAAAACAGGGCATTTCTTGCTTGATGCTTTCTTGAAATCAATTGCAATTCTTCATCTCGGGGATTTTCGTTGAAAGTCTACTTCCTTTCCTACACGTATATCTCAATCGGACAAGTTCACGTTTTCCCCGTATTTTTGGATGAAAGTCCATTTCCCTTCGGAGAGCTTGGTTGAAATCTTCAAACTTTCATTTTCCCCGTATTTTTGGATGAAAGTCCATTTCCTTTCCTAAGTGAGAGTGAAATTGTGCCATGATTTCAATTTCCCCGTATTTTTTGCTTGAAAGTCCACTTCCTTTCCTAAACTTTGGAGTACTTGATATCATAGCTGCTGGAGAACTTGAAATCATAATAGGACTACGAACAATCATTACATTATATGACCGAACAACCAAAACATTATATGACCGAACATTACCATTCAAAATTTCGCCTTACCAACCCCAGGGAAACTCCGAATAATCTTGGAGTTGAGAACTACTCGGCAAAGACGGAGAGTTTATTATCTTATAATATGGCTCTTGAGGTGGTAACCTCAGTCTTCTTTCACTAGGAAAGGAAATAGAAACTCATGAGCTGGAGTCAACCTTCTCCCAATCTTTATTCAGTTGAGGTTGTGATCCCAACGTTCGAAGATCCTTCTGATGATGCTCTAGTCTCGGATTTCAAATCAAAGAAAGAAATCTCTTTTTGGTCGGTATAAAGATAAAGAAGAAGAACTCCTTGCTAAACCCGAACTCTAGGCTTTAGGCCGAAGGGAGAGACAAGTGAACCCTATATCCTATTTCAGTTGAAGACAAAGACCCTATTCCCTGGAGTCAGGCATCCAAGTATGGTACTAACTCAACCAATAGGTATAGGTATTAAAGGAGCGAAGGGACAAGACCTTTAGGGAGAGGTTCGCATCTGAACCAAGGTCTGAAACCAGAGACTCAACCGGAGCCGTAGAATCTGCTGAGAGAGAATCGGATGTCAGATGCTAGATAAGATCCTTGACCGAACCGAAGGAAGACGAACTAACTTAGGTACGAGACCCGAAGCTAAAGAGTTCCAGATTTGGGGTTGAACCGATAGGGATAATAGGTCTGCCCCTGCCCTTTCATTAGAGGCGGTTAACTCTCCTGCAGTAAGAAGCCTAAGCGGACTACCGATAGGAAAGACAAGCAAGGAAAGATTCTTCACTTTCTTTCAAGGAGCGAAGCTAGTAGAGTAAGGCATAAATCGGAGTTTAGTAGGGCTGGAGTTACGGAGCTAGGCTAAGAAGAAGAAGTAAGGAAGGGAGGAAACCACTTAGATTAGAAAAGGAGACAAGGGGCGAAGAAGATGCTGACACAAAGAAGTTCGAAGAAGCTCCTATCTAGGAGAGGACGGTAACTCAGTTAGACTAAGAGGACGGGACTAGGACTAGTGGCAAGAGACAGATCGAAGGGATAGAAAGAACCATAGCCAGAAGGATCGAAGGGTACCCTTGCCTACTCTGATTTGGTGGGTATCGTAATCGTATAATAAGATCAAGGCTGCTTTTAGGAGTGATCAATCTCACAAACTATTATTAATATCATGATCGAGCCTGATGCCTAGCCGGGATTATTGCGTTGGATTGATCAGCGGAGTAGTCAACCCTGACCCAAGTGAGAAAAATCCACCGAGAGAACAGCCCGTTCCCGAACAAGCGCCCCCAATACCAAGGGCTGTTCTCGTTCCAGAATTGGAACAACCTCTGATTTCTGATCACGAGCGGCACACAAGCTATATGATCGATGATTCCAATGCGCTTCGATTTCACAGTGATACGGTAAATTCGATCTTTGTTAGAGAGCTATTAGTTTCCGATCTTCATAGATCTTAGAGCGACCAATCTTCCTTGTGCTGGATCTATTGACAAAAGTGTATATAGCCAAAAGGCCCGAGAAAATCCATCAATAGGCAATCCACAAAAATGGCTTTTTTGGTCTGGAAGGAAAGACGGATTCTCCTGTCTTCCCCTCTTAGTGCGCCAAGCATGAATAGATAGCAAGCGAAGATAAGCAGAAGCTATGGAATAGAGTCCTTACTTATTCTATGCTCTTTAGTGAAAGAGGAAGAATAGATAGCAAAGCTGCAACCGATTTGAGCTCTTAACGAATCCCCTGTGGAGGCAGTCAACGAAGTGAGAACTCAACTCTTACAGTTAGTTCTTATAAAAAGCTGCTTTAGCGGAGAGAAGTCTAAGGCATAGGCCTGCCTGTGCTATCTATTCTACTTTGAAGACCTTACCTTAATAAGAAAAGAATCCTTGATTAACCAACTCGTCAGTCTGATAAGAGCTCCCACTCAAGGCAAAGAGAGGAGTCAGGAGCAAGATCAGTAAGCGGCGGGAGGTCGGGAGATCTGGTCTTGATAGAGCTTAGGAAAGCGCTAGACAAAAATAAAACCAAGAAAAAGAAGAGGAAAGGTTCGCGGGGTCGATCCCACATCTGGCTCAAGAGAAGCAAAGGAAAAGAGCTCAACGAAAAGCAAAGATCTCTCGGGCAAGTGCTGTATCAAAGACGGATTCCCTGGAATCACAGCAGGATTCGGGGTCAGCTCTCTCATCATAAAGAAGTGAAAATGAAGACTCGGACTCGGCTACCGGCTGCCAATGGGATAGCACCGGAGCTACTGCCATCCTCTTTATCTTTCGCGCATTTCCTCTTTTGACTTGAAAGAAAAAGGCGGTGGTTAGAAAAGGAAAGCTGGCTCGACCGAAAGACCCTCTTTTGGGCAGCCTATTCGTAGACAAAGAAAGCCGATTCGCCAATTCTGATTCCTTGACTTTTCATCAAGGTCTTTCCGAGGAAGAGGGAAGCAAGCAAAGCTAGCCACGGATCGGAGGGGAAATTGTCTTGTAACCGAAGTAGACTACCGAACGGGTGTGGGGAAGAATATCGCCAAAGGTTCCATTTCTGATTCCTCTCCAACGGTTAACTAAAGGGATTCGATTCTCTTTTACGCTAGGTGAGACCGAGAACTCGATTGCGGGTGAAGCCTTAGTTGTCGCTGGTGGTAGAGGAAGGGCTTTGAGTGGGCCAGTGAACGGTGAATCTTAAGAGATTGAAGATTGAGAAAGCTTTCTCGAGCAGGTAGAATTAGCTACTATAAGAACAAGAGAAAGTCCTTATGGAAGATCGATTTACCCAGAATCAGTCGTAGCCTATGCCTTCCGGCTTTCGATGATCAGACCTAAGAAAGGCAGGCGGCCTAATTCCGATCAAGGAGAAATTCCCCCAGAAAGGGTAGAGCCTTAGTTTCCCGCAGAAAAAATAGCCAAGGTCGGTGGAAAAGGAATAGTCAAGCTTTTTGGATAAAGGAAGCATTCATACTCGACCCGCGTCTGGACGCCCCTTTCGGGCTCACTTCCTGACAACCCAGCCCACAACAGGAAAGGAAATGGACAGGTATTGACAAAAGCCGAAGCCTCTAACTATTTTTAAGCTGGGTAACTGGTACCCTTATCGGAAAGGGGTTTTCGTCTACCTCCCCGGCATATGGCGGGCTTATAGGGCGCTGGTCTCCGTTAGGCTTTGAGTCTAGGAGTATAGCGATGGCTTCATCCACCGGTCCTACCATGGAACGAGTTTCTTCGCGCTTGGCCTTGAAATTTCGAGGCATCCTTCCCAAGACAAGAAGCGGCGCCGGATCCCGGTAGTGCGGTAGTACGCCCAGAAGAATGTCGTAGCCATCGTGTCCCAATCGGCCACGGAGCGGGGAGGAATTGCCATATACCAAAAAAGCGCATTTCCTTTCAGAGACAGAGGAGACTGCTTTAGAAGCAAGGCTTGATTGGTCGCCGAGTTTCCACAACGGGCCGTAAAATATATCAGATGCTAAGGGGCACCCCTTTCCGGCGTACATGCAGAAGTTGGGGATGGTATAGCTGTCCGGATACCATTCACTATCAACCCATTCTGCGTACGGTGGCTGGTAATTAGCAAGGGCCTGAGCATGCTGCGCATCCGGCCCATCTAAAACTTGTAATCGAACCCGCCTTTCTCCTGCTTTGAATGTCGGCCTATTTACGGGTCCACGGCCGTCTAAATCGACAGAGACCTTTACCTCATTCTCAGCCCCCCCTTACAGTCTCGGGCTATTGCGACCTTAGCTCGGCGTTCATCTTTCCGGTCTAGCTCAATGATGAGCTCTTTAGATGTTAAGTCTGTTCGGACGGATATGACGTTGCATGTCATCATCATGGGAACCTCATCATCGCTGGTATCCTCGGGTCTCGACGGATATCCGTCTGCAGGCTTAGAGCTTTGCCACCAATGAATTCATTATCATACTCTAATTAGAATGGCTTAATTGGTTTTGGTTTGGACTCTGCTCTCACTAACGTCGTAGAAAGCCATTCGTCAAGCGACCAAGCAATATGTGTCAATGTACTCTTTCTGTACCCCGATACCTATTGAGGAGCAAATCTCTGCACTCTCGTAGTAAATTATCCTTTCCTCGATGAACTGATGAACTAAAGTCCAGGCTGGGAACAAAAATACCACGAGATGTGGAGCGCGATAAAATCATTTCTCTCTCCAAGCTAGGAGGTTAAAGAGCTGTATTAATAGCTGCTTGAAGTCTTAGCTCTTTAGGAACGACCAGTAAGCGTAAACTAAACATCCGAAGGCGATTAATGGTTATTAGTATCATTTTCACCTTAGCTGATAACCTTGCTTCGCCACTTATGCTAGTCGAGAGAAAGGCCTATGAAAGCTGGTTGAAGTCTTTCTCCTCTCCAGTTTTCTTTTTCCGGTCTAACTTCTTTAAACCTACACACTCCTGAAAACAAAGATGGATGTCAGAATTTTTCACTGATCAGGTGTGATCAGTCTCATCTGTGTAAGAATTATGAATTCCTTTTCCAACTCGTCCCAGAATGGGCGTTATGGCAAAGAACAAGAAGAAAAAAAAAGGAGAAATTTGTCCAATAGTAACAAATGGTGCCTCCACGGGTTGACATCCGATCCAACCTAGTAGTAAGCAATCCGCCAAAAGCAACCAAAAGATTCCTTGGTGAATCGGGCGAAAACTTGAACTACGCACATACATACTTTTAAAAAAAGGTAAAGCCAACAGACATATAAAAACTGGTGCTATTGCGGCTACACCTCCCGATTTGTCAGGTATACTACGAAGAATGGCATGGATCGGCAGGAAATACCATTCCGGCACAATATGAGGCGGGGTGGGCATCGGATTAGCAGGTATATAATTGTCGGGATGCCCCAAAACATTAGGAGCATAAAAAATCCAAATGGAAAAAAAGATAGCAAAAGCTACCCAACCTACTAGATCCTTTACATAAAAATAAGGGTAAAAAGAAATTTTATCCATCTCTGAATGGACACCCAATGGATTATTTGATCCATATTGATGCAATGCAGCCAGATGAAGAAGACTGGCGCCTACTAAAATAAAGGGGAGTAAATGATGAAGACTAAAAAAACGATTTAAGGTGGCATTGTCCACGGAGAAACCACCCCAAAGCCAAGTCACTATGGTATCTCCTACTACAGGTATGGCGCTAGCTAAGCTTGTAATTACTGTAGCTCCCCAAAAGCTCATCTGACCCCAAGGTAGTACGTATCCTATAAAAGCTGTCACAATCATTAATAGGAAGATTACAACTCCGAGACACCGAACAAATTCCCTAGGACTGCTATAACTCGCATGATATAGACCGCGAAAAATATGAAGGTGAACCACAATGAGAAACATACTTGCCCCATTAGCATGCATATAACGGAGCAACCAGCCCCCTTCAACATCTCTCATAACGTGTTCTACGCTGTTGAAAGCTAGATCCACATGAGGTGTGTGATGCATAGCTAAAAAAACGCCAGTTACTATCTGAATAACTAAACAAATACCAGCTAACGGACCGAACCCCCACCAATAACTAAGATTGCTCGGGGTTGGATAATCTATCAAATGCTGATTAAGTGTGGAGGATATAGGTTGTTTAAGAAGAGAGAATCGTTGATTCCTTATAGTCATTTCTCTTTCCTATCGTGACAACTCTTGTTCTCCCACCTTTTTAGCGTTCTGGGGCCCTACTTACTATATATATATATAATAAATAGTACCCTTTCTTCCACCTCCGAAGGATAGAGGGGGTATACAGCGAAAGAAGTGTCGAAGGGGTCATCTTGGGTTACTGAAAAGTCGTCCGACTGCTCGGTGATCGAATCAGAGAGGTTTTGACCGCTTTCTCTTCTCTCCAGCCCTCTCGGACTGATCATCTTGCTGGAACAAAGCAAGCAAGCTTAGGAATGAATCTAATCAAAATTTAGGTCTCTGTCCGCTCTTCTTTCCTCTTCGGTGAAAGAGGACAAAGGCGTGTGGGAGAAAGATTTAGAATTTATAAAAGGAAATCGTCCACCAAGCGGGACAGAGTACGACCCCTAAGCAATGTTCGGTTCTCCCTCATCTCGTGAGGTCCATATCATCTGATAACTTTTCCTGTTCCATTAGCATAGCTAAATTTGAATAGGATGACTCAGTTTCAGTCAAAGTCAGCCCCCTTGCCTTGATTGAATTTTGCTTCGCTGCGCCCTGAATCAATCAAAAAAAAAGCTTATTGATTTGATTCATCCCCTTTCTTTCATTTAGGCGAAAGGGAGGCTGTGAGTTGCCTGGGCTACGGATTTGTCGGTTGGTTGATTCTTGAAATTACCTGTTGAGAAAAAAAGGCCCTCGGGTCCCGACCCACAAATGAATAGGAAGCGAGGCGTTAAAGGGAGAAAAGAAGGCTGGGGCTTTGTTCTGGGGGGGCCGCCTTGCGCAGCTTTAGAAAGGAGAGAATTTTCAGAAAGTCACTATCTCCAACCTTTTCTATCTATCCTTAGAAGTAGGGCGAGAGAAAGTCAATATGATGTGCGTTGTTTTTTCCAACGAAACTAAGCACTTTTTTCTCATTCGAAGGGCTCAGTCTCACACTTTGACTTCAATGATGGGAACAACCTCCGCACTCCGGCGCTCCAATGAACAACAGTTCTCCGCCTTACTATCTATATTTTTATAATAGTGGGCGATCCCTCAGGAGTTACATTATTAACTTAATGTTATGTTCACGCGGTGATATTCTATCTTTCCAAGAGTACTACCCTGTACGTAGTCTATGTCTGGGGAGCATACTTGACAGGAGATAGACACAGGCGGTAGAGAGGTCCCCCAGCTCCGTTAGCATCTCCGAGCCGAGATAAGGGATTACTCCGTTAGGTCCGGAGCCGGCCGGTAATGGACCTACTTACCTTGCTTATGGACCAGCTGCATAGCTAACCATTGTTCTATTGGTTTGGTGCTTGCTACCAAGACGATTTCTTTATGCCCATCAAAGGACCTCGAGATGCTAATCCACGACGAGAAATTAGAAATCATATACGGAACGAGGGCGACCCGTGAAAATACATCGGTTTATTACTCGTGCAAAGGATCTTGGCAACTTGGACAACTTATAACGATGTTTGTCTCGCATATCACTAGGAAAATCGGGATCTTTACAAAATTAGAAAGCTTTCGTCTCAATTCTCAATTCATATTTAGCCGCGAGCAATCTACGTTTGTGATCTCGTATATTTCGCTTCTCCGACATCTTACTGAGTTTCCCCCTCATCTTTTTGCAAAAAGCCGCTCCACGGTGGTAAAGTCTCATCTTGTGTGTTGGCCGAAGTGACAATAGTCATATTGAACCCTCGAATATGTTCGAGGATCTCGAAATGATCTTCCAGTTCTGGGGAGAATTCGCAAAACTCCGTTTCCATCGAGAATTGAATGGAGTTTTCCCGTATTTCGACCGGAAAATCTAACAGAGACATTACTGTCGAGATTCTGACCGAAAAATTAGACATTCCATGCCCTCGGAGAGTGCTTTGTCGTGTTAGGTCACTGACATATCTTTTTTTGTCTTTATTTGACCCCAAGAATGGATTGGATCGAAACGACTTTCTTGTCGAACCCCTTTGTGTCTGTATGAATTTCTGACCGCACGGAATCTCCATAGCCAATTTTCCATTTTTGATTATGAAATCATAAGGTGCCTTTGGTACTACTATTATTTCACACAATCCAGGAACTTCCATAACGTTGGCATGATTCGGTTTGAGCAACAGATCCTGACGTGATACATCTTCGTAATGAAAATAGAATGGAAACATGAATTGTACGGATCATAGAGGCAAATAGAAGTGCATTGTATTAACGCTCACATTTTTTGGCTCGCAATAAAGCTAGGGTCCTGATCGAGCAACTAGTAGTCCTATCTATCCACCTCTCCAAACACAATATCTTGAGTACCTATGATGGTGACCACATCTGCTGGCATGTGATGTTTGGACATAGAATCGAGTCCTTGTGAATGGGCAGAGCCAGGTGCTCTTATTTTACGACGGTAGGGACGATTGCTTCCATTACTGACCAGAAAGACCCCAAATTCTCCTTTAGGTGCTTCAACTGCGGTATAGGTAGAAGAAGCTGGTACGGAAAAACCTTCTGTATAAAGTTCGAAATGGTGAATTAAGGTAGAGTAGACCGAGGATCCTGTAGTCATTTTGCCAGCTATTGAAAGAAAAAAGCTTCCATCTGCTCCCCCTATTATATTATATAATATATAACCGGTCCCATCTCTCTCCAAACCTAACGTGGTAGTTTCCCATCATAGGGCTTTCCATCTATAGATTAAGCCATTACCAAGGAGCTAATTCGTTCAGAACTCAGTTGAAGATAAGACGGAGCGTCCTTGGCTCAGCATTATAGCACATAGGGATTCGACGCTACTACAGCGCTTCGCTAACTCGAAGCGCCTCGCTATGAGAATCTAGCTTCGCTAACGCTCGGCTAAGTCTTGAACCTTCGTGCTGACCTTTCGTTTTCTCAGTAGCAAAAGCGCTTCTCTTTGCCCTTTAAATAGAAGGACAATAAAGAGATTTTTGGTTTTATTGTTCCACATCTGCGCTCGTCAAGCCAACTTTGCTTTTTGGGAGGTGAAACAGCGGTTGAAGCGGGCATTTCGAAATGACAGCATCGAAGAGAAATTTTATTTATATATATAAATATATTATTATTATATACACGGTCACGCTTATCCCGGGCTGTGTTCCGGAAAAAGTGGCCTATTTGAAAGGACGGGCGCTCTCATGTTTCAACCCCACTATACTATTCATAGTTGTGGGGCACTGTGTACTTACAGCCTCTACGATAAGCAAGTGAATGGGGCCGGTGCGTGGCGAACGGAACGGTTCATCAAGCCATTTCTTGCCTCAACCCCCTAAACTAAATAGGAGGAGGGGTACTTGACAAATAGGGTCTAATTGCTTCGCACCTGACTGTGATAGCCCTCTCGATACCTTATTGGAGCTTTGTAACTAGTAGTCGGTTTCCCGTCGCATCAGCGTTTTCCCAGTGCCCGGAGCCCAAACGAGGAAGGTGTTTGTGGTTTGTCATTGGGTCAATAATGCTAATCCCTCTTTAGGTTTTGTGTTACTCCTAGGGCGGGAAAAAGATAAGAAAACGCGAAGCGTTCTCTTGGTTTCCCAACCTGTTGCTTCTAAAGGCTGCCCTCTCTCGGCTAGATGTTGGTTCAGCCTACTACGAGGATCCCGTATCCAGCAACCCAACCTAAAACAAGGGCATCAAAACCCCTTGTATTGTATAGGTTGGAGCTATGAAGCTTAGCTTATTATTAGAGAAAGGGGAAAGTTTCAGCTGGTGCGCAGGAGCGCACTTCCGTTTTCCCTTTACTAGTCGAGGGTCCCGTGGTTCCTATGCCGCCGCGTTCCCGGTCTTTTTTTTTTTTAGTGCTTCGACCCGAAGCGATAGCTTCTAGCTAGTTCAGTGGATAAGATGGCTGCGCTCCAGCTCACTCAAGAATGGGACAGCAGTGGTCCGCCGGCAAGCTCGTTCTGATCTTGGACGCAGTACATTGGAATCCTGAAGCACCACCACGAACGCTACCGCGCGTTCGCCTGCGGTGCGGTAAGGCACCACCCTGTTGTGCCAGCAGCCAACTCCGGCGTGTCAGCTTAGTTATCCTCATCAAGCCACTTATTTGATGTCTAGCTTCCCAACTGGTAGACGGTTCCTTTTCCCCCGGTCAATGAAGAAGGGGGAAGTCAGTTGATTCTTCCGAAGAACCGTAAGCGAAGTGCTATGCCGGGGCGGGGGGACGGGAAAAGAAAAGGCTCCGAAGAAAGAGATTGGGGTTCCCAATGCTTCTCCACGCCCAACGAGATGCGCCAACCTCGGGATGCTTGACTCCTAACCCCACAAGGTTCCGAGACGGAGCTTAACCTGAGTCTCGGTTAAGAACGGCGATGATCTACGTTTCACACGGCGCACGATTCCATGGATAGTTTCATTCGACATCGTGATGGAGGACATAGCTTACGATCATCGGCTTTGATCATGCCACTAGGCATTTGATTAGGACATTGCACAATGATCCGAAGACTTTGGCGCATCTCTTCGATACGGATACAGTAACGATCATAACGATCTCCTCTGGTACCTACTGGTACGTCAGGATCCAATTGGTCATGAACATCGTAAGGTGCTGCTTTTCGCAAATCCCAGCATACCCCTGGTTGGGATGGGTAGGCCCACCACTTCACTTTCACTTAGGCCCGGGCCAAGTCAGTGGGGGGACCCCGTCGGGCTCCTCCCCCCCCCAAAAAAAAAGAAATAACTGTACGTGATAGTTTCCCTTCATACGGCTTGAATCATTCTCAGATGCCCGGAGAGGCATCCTTTCCTTGTTTGTTGGGTTGGTTCACGCACGCGCAAACGAGCACCAGCCGCAACAGCAGGAAACTATGACCAATAGAGTCAGACACTTAGCTACATCCACACGCAAAAGGAATGTGGTTCTGGTTGAGGCTTTCTTTCCCTTATTAGTAAAAGGGGCGCGGGACGTTCGCGGAGTCCGTGCCTTCCGTTCCGAACCACCACAAGACTGGTCGTTCTTGGGCGGATCCCGCCCCTAAACATAAGGGATAGGGGAAAGAAAGGTGGCCGGGCCTATCATATCAAAAGGGGTGTAGAAAGAGAACCCGGCCACCTATTTCATTCAACGTTCGGAGGCAGGGGCCCGCCCGATTCGACCAACTTTTGGATAACAAGAAGGCGAGCTGATCTGCTTTGATCCAGGAAAAAGCCCAGTCAGCCACCAACTCAGTGCAGGTCACGTGACCTACAGCTCGGCCTTCGCTTTTTGAGGCTTCCTCTACCCACATCTCTATGTGCCTGCAGCACTTCCATATGGAGAAAGAGAGGCTTACCATGTTCCATCAATAGCACCTAACCTATGCCGATTTTGGCGGACCGTGCTCCACCCCGGTGAACTCATGCAGTTCCGACGTGCCCAGAGGCCAGAGGCGAAATCCGTTCACGGTCCGTAGGACCAACACCATTCGAAGGTGGGTGGTCCGCCCCGCCTAGAACAGTCATGTTTGACTGGGCTTACACACATTCGCTCACTTACGCTGTCCCCCCTCAGCTCACCCTAGCCCCGGGCCTTTTGCTCTTCTAACGTAAGCTCCAAGGCTTCACACCAAGTCTTCACTGACCTAATATGCATGCTTAAGTAGGGTCAGGCAGAACCGTTGTTGCCTGATGGGAACTTCCCCCATATTACTATCAATGTCTTCATGTCGCACGACCTCTTAACATTACACCACTGAATCCCCAATCCTTTGCTTGCTGTGCAGTGACAGTACCAATATCCACTAATCGTTGTTTCCAGATACGATTGCCGGTTGACATCTCTTCTAATTCGTCGATACGAGAAGCAAATTGTTGTGTGGAGGAATCAATATCTCGACATAAGCCAAGAGGAAGATCTTGTGCCACTCCACCTGGTCGTATGAAACTGGCATGCATCCTGGCTCCCGAGACTCTTTCATAGAATTCCAACAATTTCTCCCGCTCCTCAAAAGCCCACAGGAAAGGAGTTGATGCTCCCACATCCATAGCATGAGTAGTTAAAGCAAGTGAATGATTTGAAATTCGAGTTATTTCACGGAATAACACTCGTATATATTGAGCTCGTAATGGTACCTCGCAATTCAAAAGTCTCTCTACGGCTGAAGAATAAGCGTGTTCTTGGGCCATCGTAGAAACATAGATAGGGTCGACGACGGAACGAACAACGAAACTTTACAACAGCTTTTTCGTACACGTTCACTTGCATCACATACACAAGTGCTCTCTGAACCGTGCAATAAGGTCACCCATAACACGGCTCTCCCACTTGAGTTACCTTAGCCCCGGGCCATGCTATTCAATGATATTGGAAAAATGGCAGCGTAACGTAACAACTAGTATTGAAAGCTGGTCGCCTTTTGAGGGGGGGAAAGCGTTTCAATAGGAGCCCTACTTCCCTCTTTGCGACCAAAAAACTTCAATTCAAGCGCAAACCAATTTCTTTCTTAGTCACCGGGCGGGAGGTGAAGGCCATAAGAGAAGATTGCCCTCCCGGTAAGGAAGAGAGGAAAAAGACGCTATCATCTATCTCGACCAGTTTCCCGAGGCGTTGGAAATCCAGACCGGCTCAGAGAATCACTGGCGCTTTCAGCGCCCTTCGTTTCGCCAACAAAGAGGTCATCCTTGACGATTTCCCATTCCTTCCCTGCCGAGCCGCCTCTCTTCGCCATTCGAAGTACTACCTCTGCCTTCCCTTTCTATAACATACCCAGGCGCCCTCCTTTCCAATCACTAAGAAAAAATCAATACCAATCAAATCAAAGCCCTATCGTTGTAAAGCTTCGTCTGTTATTTTTCCGGCCCCAGGGGAGTTTACTCGGCCCATTCCCCAATCTCCCGCACTGCTCAAGTAAGTGTGCGACTCCGTATGAGGACCTCCTTCCCTTCTTCCCACTCTCCGTTCACACGGTTCTCAAAGCAGAGGAGGAAGGGTGGGCAGCAGGTACCACGAGCCCTCTGTCCCACACATCTATCCAGAAGCAAGTGTAGTTCACCGGTTCCACCGAATGCTCCTATCTCTCGGCAAAGATCGTGTGAGTGTGCAGTTATGCTTCGGATGCTTCGCCATAGAATAGATCGACCCAGTTCCCATTCTTTTCCGGTGCACTCGCTTTATATCTCCGACACACAAGGAAGGACGCGGTGGGAAGGAAGCGAAGCGAAGCAGCCCTAGCCTCTGTCCGGCCGATCATTCCGCTGGCATCTTGCATTCACGCCTCCGTTTGACTGCCGCTCGGAGATGTAGTTGTAGATACGTTAGTCTTAGTGGATCGTTGGCTCCACCTGTTATCTCCTTCTACGACATGCTGTTGTCGTCGCCATATTCCATATGTCACTTAGTCATCTCTGCCTCGCTGCGGGTCAGCACCTCCGAAAGAAACGGAGGACTTCATTCAGTGACTCCGCGATCGCCCTCTGAACGATCAGAATAAGGTAAAGCTTGAAGATAAGTTTTGTACTCTATTAATTTCTCAGTCCCTCTAGTCGGGTGGGCGTCGGCCGGTCTTTCGACCAAATCCCCCTAAAAACCGTACGTGCGGGTCTCCCCGCATGCGGCTCACGCCATTCGAGGTGGCCCAGCCCATCATTCATTCGCAAATCCTGTAGTGAAATTGAGACTGCTCGACCTCGGAAGCTAATTCGCGTGTAGGCAGCGCTATCCGTCGTACCGTTGACTCTATCTATTCATTGAATTGACTTTAATTACATTTTTAGGCTCGCTCCCTTTTTTCTTTTTTTAAGAATTCATGCGCTTCCCTTTACTTCATAGGGGCTTCTATAATAGGGGAAAGATATTTCCGTCAAATGACCCGGCCTCCCCTGGCTCTTCCACCGTCCGGGCTCTCTTGCCTCCCTAAGCTCCCCCGGCGCAGGCCTACCACGCTTCGCGCCTGCGCCGTTTTCGCCAGACGGTCTTTGCCAGTAGTGCCATCCTCCCCGCTGGCTGTATGGGCGGGTTGCCCCTCGCTGCTGCGTTCTGTTAGGCTATAGATTAAAGGAACAAATGTAGTTGAATGAGACAGCAGGCGGGTTACACGTTCCACTGTGCCGAGATGTGAGGTGCAGGTGGTGATGATCACCCCGGGGTATGCGCTCGCGCCCTTGACAGGCACTCCAGGACCCGCCAACGCTCATGAAAACCCGGGTCCTCCATTCATCCGACCGGAGGTGTGGATAACGAGGCCACCTTCACAACCTTCTCTCCTCTGTCCCTATGTTGTAGTAAGGTAGGGCGGTTTGCTTGAGTTGCTCAACCGCCCCTTAGCTCGGTGCTCATGACGCGCTACGGAACCTCCACCGTGCCGGGGGACCAAGCAGGGCATAGCTAGCGACATAGGAGCCGACTCGGCGTCAGCGGCTTCGTGCCGCACTGGAGTAATCCAATATGTGGTTCCGCACGTTCCACCACTTCTCCGTTCATTTCCAATACTGATCGTGAAACACCATGAGCAGCAGGATGTTGAGGTCCGAAATTCGAAGTGAAATTTTGGATTTGCTTTTTCCTAGTGGTCATGAGAAAGAAAGGCAGAAATAAGAAAGAGATTATTCCCTAAGAGCTTGTACAGTACTACCAGTACCAGAAATGCATCTCCTTCGCCCGCGCGCGATAGCTCTACCTGGCGTGCCGCCTTGCATGCAAGCGAAGCGCTATTGGCGGCAATAATAAATAGCTCACTGAGCGATGATTGATGCAGCCCCCACCTCCGAAAGCGGAAGGAAGGCAGTGCCCTCGAGTGTTCCAGAGAGAAGGATGATGGCGCCCCAGAACCGTGACATCCAGCAGCAGCATCCCCTTGCGTGCGAGAGACTTCTATGCCAGCCGTTATTCCCGGCTCTGTTATGAAAGAAAGCGGCAGACAGACTCCTTTTTAGCCGGTATTCTCTAATGAGTGGCTTTAGGAGATTGGGCTTCTCCTTTAGACTCTTTATCCATCCGCGGAGGCTTTCCGCATCTGTCTCCGCGGCACTAGAGTATACTTCCGTCCTTTTCCCCTTTCACTCTCTTCGCACAATTGCTCACGAATCAAAGTGTGAAGCTCCCTTCGAAGTGCCAGTGCCGCACGCTCTTCTTGATCGGGAGCGGGGTGGGCAACTTCAGCCGGTGCTGGCGCCTGCGGCAGGGCCTCTTGAGACGCACTCAAAGACTTTTTCAAAAATGGCATTACTGCGTTCCACAATTCTTCCATCACTCACTCAAAATTTTTTTATAATGATAAAAAAAACTGGTCGACCCAATCATGATATTTCGCCACATTGGAGCTATGACCCAATTCTTCCGCAACCCCCTAAACAAGCAAGAACGAGACTACAAGGCTATAACAAAGGAATTGCTTTCCACAGTTAGATCCTCTTTTCAGTCAGTTCCAATTCGGTTGTCTACTTAAGATGAACCACACAGAGGCGATCTCGAACATCATCATACACTATTTATAAGAGACAGAAACACAAGGCCTAACCTAACTAAGAGAGATGAGATGGGGAATTTCTCTCCTATCAATCTCCTGGCCGAAGTCAGTCTTGTGTTCAACTCCGCGGGTTAGCTGGTTGGAAGGGATTGCTTTCTGCCGTCTGTCTTTCCCTTCTTTCTCTTCTCTTAGCAAAGTAGGTGAAAGTCAAACTTTTGGCTTGCTACAAGCTAGGCTCAGGGACTGCAGTCAGCCGCTTCCCCTGTAGTCGTCAGCTCGTTCTTGACAGATCCGATCGGGTGTTCATAATCTGGAGTAAAAGGATTCGAACCTTTGCATGCCGGTACCAAAAACCGATGCCTTACCACTTGGCTATACTCCATACGGCCTTTTTTGGACGATAGAACGGAGAGAGGGGGAAAGGAGAAGCAGGGCTTGAAGAACGAGCCGAGCCGTGCAAGAACGCGGCAAGTAAGCAGCAAGGTTCTCCCTTTTGGACCGACTACAACAAGCTCGCGACTCTAATAGAAAAAAAAAACGGGAAACTCTCTGCTCTATTTGCTTGCAATGCTATACCTATCAAAGTTGGCGAACGCTTCTTTAACCTTAGACTCGTTACGCTGTTCGACTGAACTCGTTGGCTCCGCGTCCACCGAAAGTTGGTAACCTTCGTCACCGTCAGCATTTGGTACTCTCTCGATAGCTTCAATAGTTCACTGAAAGCCTTTATTGTTATTGTAATGAACCGCAAGGTTGCAAGGTTCCCGGGAAACAACGTTCTCTTGGTAAAGTAGGCTTTTTTTTTTATAACTAATTTGAGTTGACATGAAATGGATCACGGAAGAAGACGTATCCGATGAATGAATGATTCAATCCCCTCCCACTCACACGGGTTGTTCTATTGAAGGGGTTCCCCCTATTCTATGTGAGGTGGGGCGTACGTAAGAGCGGAACCTAGATAGAACGCGGAGCGCCGGCCCCCGGCCGCCGGACGACGACCGCTTCTTGTTCTCGCCCAGCCCTTTCTTTCTTTTGATTTGATTATTATTTAGAATCGTAGACTAAAGAAAAAGCTCCTGAATCAGCGCAGGGCCAAATCAGCAGCAGGAGAACTGTACTAACCTGCCGCCGGTGACTTTCTCAGGGCTCCGCAGGAGAAAAAAGAAGGTCCGGGTCCAATTTCTAATGAAGCGAAGGTCCCCCTTACTCCCTATTCTCTCTCTTTTCAAGCTTTATAACCGCGTTAAGAACTATTGACTGTAAACCATAGCAGTTACACTCACTCAATGGAAATTTTCGCCTTTTGAATGAAGATGGATGAGCAGGCACTTGAGCCTGGAACTGATGAAATTCGGGGGAAACATGGAACCGGTCACTATACTGGGGGGGCGAGACATGACCGCGACTTAAGATTCAAGTACCGTTGAAAAGACTAAAGGAAAGGGGGGTGTAATAAAGCACAGGCTAATACGAGCCGACCAGAAGAAGCAAGGCTTAGATTACCAGATCCTGGACACAATCTTCCTAGAGATGGAGAACCCCTTGCCTCGCCTTTTCTAGGTTTTTTTCTGAGTGTTAAAACGGGTAGATTTTTCATTTACCAATTCATTGGATCTGCCCCGATTCGATCAATAATGGGATTCTTGGCTAGAAGAAAGGTTCTGTGACATGGACGCCCAGCCCAACTCGATCGGTCGGTTGGCCCACCTAACAGATGATGAGATTCTCGATCGATTTGATCGAATTTTGAAAACTCTTTCTCACTATTCAGAACAGTAGAGCTCTCGATCAAGATGTTATCGCCTCCCCCGTTTGGGCTCTCGCTCGAATCGGAATATGCGTTGGTAGGCTTTCGACTCAATCTAATAGCCCGGGCGAAAATAAAAGAGAAAATTTGCGCATGGGCTCATCATCTGATGCAGAACTTATTTCATAACCACCATCCATCACCAATCACATTCCACATCCCACTTCAAACTTTTCGATTCCTCGGGTAGCCTCCTCTATAAAGGAATTCCAGCTTCAGAGGCAGGTGAGCCGGGTCGGGAAGGGAAGGAGTTTGACTGCTGGGATGGGATCGGATCCTATTCGAAGCACTCCACCACGAATAAGAGTCTTCGGGTTGGATAGGCAGTAGAGAGAGGAGTTCCTATCTATAGGGCGGGCTTTCAAGACAGAGATGCACTACTCCGTCTGGAAAGGGCTTTCCCTCGTGGGGAAAGAGAAGAATCCGAATAAAAAATAAATAGAAAAAATCCCTTCCCGGCCGACGGGACTCTACGTCTGGGTCTTATTCCATCTTAAACTCGGGTGCCCTTGAACTACAGATCAATCATAATAAACAATACAAAAAAAGAAATGGATTCTCCTGCCGGCGAGAAAGGAAAAAAGGGGGGATAGGGAAGAGGAGATTAAGGATAGATAGTCACTCCACTCCATAGATAGTGAACACAGATTTTTGTTTCATTTTGAATTCCTTTCGAGTCAAAAACGCGGACTGCTGGTGGGGCTGTGCCCATTCTCCCTCTTCTTCCGCTTTACAATCGGAATAAGGAACCTTAGAATTCACCCTACCCGTCGATGAAAAAATGGGATTTTAGAGGACCACCAGCTAGCGGATCAGAAAGATTTTTATGGAATGTCCTACTCCTGCCTGAGCTTTCCGATCAACCAATCCCCTATTTCAGGGACATCTCTGTGTTAGGTAGGGCCAGGGATCTCCGATTAGTCGAATGAACCCATCCCTCTGGCCTATCATTTATTGGTCGATCCGGCTGACGGCTACTGCATCTCCATGGGGGCCCTTCATACAAGTTTGCTGCTAGGAGCCCCTCTAGTCGAATCAATAATCAATAGAAGTCCCAATAGAAGTTGACTGACCCGGCTCGTCAATCGACGATCTATTGCTCCCTCTTAGTTGCAGATTTCCATGCTTTGATTCGAAAGCCCTAGCCAGTGATGAATCCCCAGTAAGATCGGAGTCTTTCATTCCTTGCCAAACCCTGGGATGAGAGGGAAGGTCGATTTGACTCGAATCCTGGACCTGATCTTGAATTCGACACCGGTTAATGACGCGATGGGAAAAGTTTTTTTTTTCATTTTATCAGCAATGCTGGCCCAGTCGAGGCTCGTCCATGCCCAATCCCAATGGACAAACCTTCGCCCCTAGCTCTATAATCCACCCGTCTTCCCCAGTCTCTGAAAGCCCTCCTCTCCCGGGCCTAGCCCTCTTTCTCAAAAAGAGTCTTAAGTTCATCGTTGACGAACACCTGCGCTAATTAAGACAAAGAAGTGGGGAGTCTATGCCTTGAATGAATCAGTAACAACGGATTAGTGGAATGAGGGATCAAGAGACGGATAGGGGGGGGAATGGCCTATCAATCCTTCCCTTGAACGGTCACGGAGCTCTCAACTGAATTGTTTAGGTTCTGGAATTCCATCTCTAGTTGGGGTTTCGGTTCGAAGGTTATAAAATGTGGTGCAGGTTCATCTCTCTCGACCAGTTCAGGTTCAAAGGAAGGGGTGATCGAGGGGACCCAGACTTTATCTTTAGATCTCTTTATCTATGGTTGGAGGGTTTTTTTGTATCAAGAGTGTGTTGGGGAGCCAGGGAAGACGGATTGGATCGAGAGTCGATGCCTATGCCTCTTCTTTATCGATAGAATTCCCATCATTTTCAGTCTCCGGCGAAGGAGACAAGGGCGAGGCACTGAACATGGCTTCGCTCCTCAACCTCCATCTGTCATTAGTAATCTAAATCCACTTTTCCTATTCACTAGTACACTGCGCGCTACAACTAGCAACCCCTTGACTAGTAAGGGAAAACGCTAGCGCGCAACGGCTGAAAAGCCAGCAACTTGTTAGAAGTAGGTTTTGGCTTGCTTGCCCCTTTTTAAGAAAGGGTTGAACCCCTATACAAGGGGCTGCTTGCTGCTCGCCTCTATCTCATAAGGGGCTTATGCACTCTACTCGCTGCCTACTCTACTCGTTATCACTAAACGACGAAACCAAGAGCGGAAGGAGGGACTTGAACCCTCAACCTCAGCCTTGGCAAGGCTATGCTCTACCATTAAGCTATTTCCGCCAGCTACGGAAGTGGCGAAGCACTACTGAGCAATTCACGTATCACTTGATACGGACGACTTCTGTTTTTCCGCCGGACCACACTCTTGACCCCCGATCGAGCTACGAGCACAAGTAGGTAGGCGGCTGGGAAGGAAGGGTTCCCCCTTCTTTTTCTTTCTTTTTGCTTCGCGTCAGATGGGATGATGATTAGTGGGTCAGGGGGGGGGTGTGTGCTCTTGATCACAATCACTAAAAGGGCGGGCTGGCTGGGCTGCCTTTTCAATCAATCTCAGGCCGAAAAGTGCCGCTATTGGTGCGAGAGTTGTAAGGAGTCTTGGTCTCGAGTCGAGCTGGGGCGTCATTTCATTCTCGTAACGGGAGTGAGTGCACCGCAAGACCAGACAAGTCAATCCTTCGCCTCGCAGCGGCGGCATCTGTCTTTTAAGTTAAGTCATTTCCTAAGACGGCTCCTCTTATTCTATGATAATCCAAGCAGCTACCTGACATCTACTTACATACTTGTAATCAGATTCATGGAATGAACTCACTCTCTGGGTAGGGTATCTTACAACTGCTATCGTAGCCTTAGAGAAGGTCTACAAGCTCCTTTTCAGTGGCATGACTAGTTCAGGAAGTAATGTTTTCCAACGGTTTCGTGTGACATTTTCATCATATAACTCTTGAGCGAGAATCTGCCAGTATCAAGGATTCGGGCTTACGCTCATTGAAAATGTAAACATTAAGGAAATGGGAGAGAACAATGAGAATATTCAAAATAAGCTTAATCACTTCGAGTGTGCGCCTGCTCCAACTCAATTAAGTTCCAGTATCCAGTTTATACGGATAAAAGCCACAATTGTGTTGTGGCTCAAAGGAATATTTTCCATTATCATAAATAGGAAGTCTCATGTACTGTAAAATACCATACATTGCTTTGAGATGGAGATGTTTACAAAGAACTCCATTCATCCAGGGAAAGAGCAGTAGAGTGCTCTTACCAGAGTTCTTAGTGACTTGTAGGCTTACTAGCCCTACTTAGAGTCAAACCCTACCTTGGTTCAGACGATCTGGCGAGAAGTATCAGAGTCGCAGTCGCCTCGTGGCTCAGCGGGTCCCTCGGGTCTGTGATCTGAATGTGCATCACTTGACGTATAAAGACCAAAACTTCCCCTGTGCGTGGGATAGATTGAAAGCTTACTCCTTGACCTAACCAGTTTTTAATCAGACTTGAAAACTTTAAGATTTAGCAACTTTAGGGTCTTGTCTTCTCTTGAAAAAGCAGACTAAACTTCCTTTATCCCCAAGGACTTGTAACCGCACCGCCTACTCGTACTGTTTGAGTTCCGACTTGCCCTGAGTAACTTCTTTTACGGAAAGAAAGAATGAAAAAGGAAGAAGGAAGAAGAAGACTAAGTGCTAGCGAGGGAGGTGATGTGTATGCTGTTGTAGGACCATTCCCTCTCCTTTCTTTTAAGTCGGAGAAGAGGAAATCCCGGCCTAGTGAATCGGATTCGTTTGACAGTTCAAGATGCTATGATCGAAAGCGTTCGCCCAGAGTGCTTAGCCTTGAGTGGTTTAGATACCCGCGAAGCCGGTCCCCGGATGCAAGTAGGTCAGCCTTCGAGAACGAGAAAACAAATATTTCCTGTTTAGTGGGAAGAGCAATTCATTGGTAAGCCAGATATGACAAGTCTACCTCTTTTATGCCAATTCATTCTGCTTTCCACTCTCTTGGCTACTAAACTAGTTCCATTCGAACTCACAACTATGAAATGAGTTTTATGCCATACCATACTTCACTTGAGCTTCCCTCTCCCAGATGAAATTTTCCGAAAGAAAGAAAATCGAAAGCTCTATAAACCACTCATTCAATATAATTGGAATTCTCCATATGGGGAGAGGATAAGGTCAAAGACGGCTAGGATCAAGAGCGGCGTACAAGCTCCTTTGAAAATCAGTCATTTTACACAAAAGAAAGTGCTTATTCAAGTAAGCATCTTAAGTTAGACTTTTCTGACAAGGAAAGGGATTTTAGGCAAGCCTTTATTAGTACCTCATACCTCTTTTATTTTTTGAATATTAAAGTTCAAGCAGTGGTAGTCTCAATAGTTCCATTTCCAGTTATTTTTTAAGCCCATGCAGTGATTTCGAGTGTTAAGTATAGCTTCTTTCTTAGGCTATTCGCATAGTTCCAATGACCCTGTATGTCAGGCTAGCCGAAGGAAGAGTTCTATACGAGGTTTCCAAGCGAGCCAGTTGTTGCAGTCCTTAGGCCTTAGGGAAGTATTGGGAGAAAGATTACATACCTCGCCTTAAGCCCATCGCCTTCCATTCTTTCTAGCTCAATTCCATCTAGAAAAATGGCTTCTATTTTCCCTTCGCATCCAGTTTTTTGCCTTACAACCAGTCTAGGTTACCTTATAGATTTATAGATGTGGGGGCAGAGTGGATGCACTCCCTTCCCTTTGAGCCCTCTTCTTAGGTTCTGCCCCGCCCATTGAATTTCTCGCTGCATTGCCAGTTCTCTTGGATGGGGGTTCGTTTTACTTCCCGGCAGTTTTAGTAGAAGGGGAAGTTGGAGTTTTTTCCTATAGTAATCCCTCGCATGTCGATCCAGACGAGAGAATAGGGAAAGTAGAGTCCATAGTAGTTGCTTGGAACCATCCTGCTCAAAAGAAGACATTTCAAGTTTCGTATAAGAAGAGCAAAGGCGTGAACAGGAAAAGCAGCTTCTTCAATAGAATAAGGTTTTGGGGATTGAACTCAGGCTCGGAACTTCACGAAAAGCAGGGGAAAGAAGTGACATCATATATAAAGAAAAGCACTTCGAATTGTTGATTCATCGCCAGAGATGGCTTAGAACCAAGAGTTCATTAGATAATGTATTTTTCCGTTCTAATACTCTATCCGAGAGTTCTCAGTATTTATCAAATCTGTTCCTATCTAACGGAACGCTATTGGATCAAATGACAAGGGCATTGCTGAGAAAAAGATGGCTTTTCCCGGATGAAATGAAAATTGGATGAATGTAATAGGAGAAAGGTTTCCCATTCCTTAGCCTGAAAGATATGTGGCCATAAAATAGGGATTAAGTGGAACAGAATTGACTGGGTGGTAGAGTCGTGGAAACACCGGTTTCTTATTTGACTTTATCCCTTAGGTGGGGGACCTAGGGAAGTATACTTTTCTTTTTTTTTAGAATAGTATAGTGTAAGGATAGTGTAAGGTAGGTTTGGGTATAGCAGGACTTGAACCTGCGACCATTAGGTTAAAAGCCCAATGCTCTACCAACTGAGCTATACACCCAAAACAAAAAAAGATATAGTAGTAAATAAGGATTGGTGCGAAAAAGAAAAGAGGGCGGCCCCTCTTCTTCTCATCATATTTTGGGGCTTGGGCTCTGCTCTAAAGCCGGCCTTACTAAAGAAGCACCTTTCTTAGTAAGGTTGCTTGTTTCCACTCATTGAAGATTATCTACAAAAGAAGGTCAACGAGGGATACTCGACACCATCTACGAGAAGGTGAGGTCGTCTTTCTTTCCAGCCGCCATACGGTTCGCCTTAAAGACGGAGAAGGGGAGGAGCAGTTATCTATGTAATTACGGTCTTTGTTGGCCGTTGTTCCGGTCGAGCACTCTCTTTTCTTTGTCCTTTGTCCAATTCCGTCTTACCAAACAAGACTGACTTCTGACCAACCCGCGAAGGGTTGTGAGGTTGGACCAGGTACGAAGAATGAATCTATATCTGTGTACAGAAGTTGCCGGCCGGCGGCCGCTCAACTGTTCGAGCGCAATGCAGTGATGGTTGGTGTAGATTCGACAAGAATGCCTGGTCGAAGGTCCAGTACAGTAGGTATCAGGCGTGTTCGTTTTGGCTCCCGAGCGAGAACGATAAATAGGCGATGCACCATCCTTGCTGCTACGTACGTTGACCTTGACTTGACGGATTCATCCAATTTTTCCCACACTCAAAGGAGGACCACATGGGGCTCGACGAAACTGAAAGTATCAGCATTAAGAAACTTCTTGGGGTTAGCAGTGAAAGAAAGAGCCCGGCATTCATTTCTTCATTCATATTCATAGCTGAGTCTACTAAAAGTAAAAGAGGGACCAGCCTCATCGTGGTGATTATAGGACATCTCTGATCGTTCACCTATAATGTGACACGTTCCCTCTCAGTTAGATGATCAACGGCATCAGTCGGCTAGAGAGCGGGGCTATTCTTCTTCCGGGGAGGCAAAGATAAAGATGGTGGGCACAGCCAGCCCTGTAGGTGGAGGTACACGAAGACCACATACATATCTGTTTTGAATCTATATCCCATGCTCATCAGCTCTTCGGGAAGAGAAGGACTCAAGTCAAGAGATATTTCTGAGTGCATGAGTTGAGTTAAAAAAGGGGGGTCTTAAGCCCATGGGAAAGTTCGCATGTGTGTTGACTACCGAGATTTAAATAGGGCCAGCCCAAAAGATGATTTTCCGCTGCCCCACATAGATGTGATTTCATGTTATTCTTCATTGAAGGTTTTTCTGATTATAATCAAATTCAAATGGCACTAAAAGATAAAGAGAGGACCACCTTGCTTCTCACTCGAATATAGGATTTCATTAAAATCGCCAAAACAGATCCATGGAAGGGAGGATTGATGTTTCAACGATTTTAGCAAGTTCCATGTAAGAAAAAAAGTCCCACTCCTTGGAGTCTATCTCCGGAAAAGACCGATCTAGGAGAGCTCTCTTCATTCCTGTAGTTCAAGATTCCCTGCCCATATATATCTATTTAGTCAAAAGGCTAGATTGCCTATCTTACGGGGATTGTTTTTCAGTCTCGACCCTTAATGGACGATCTGGCTATGAGCTTTTGGGCATGCAAGGCTTGATTGAATCCAAAGTTACGTCCGCATGAAGGGTACTGGGGTGCTATGGTACGTCCCCTGTAGGATTAAATGAGCCTGCCCGGGTCCCCTACCTGCTTAGCCTTGGTTGGGTAACCAGCCCCAGTTGGCTGGGGGATAAGTAAGAAAGGGGAAGGAAAAGGAATGAGAAATCCAGTTCATCTGAATTACTAACCTATCAATGACTTTTTTAAAAGATAATAAAGAGTTTATATGCTCCGATCGGGGAATAGCAAAAAGTGTCTTAATTGGCAGCTCCTAGCCGCATTAATTCTGTAACATATCTTTTTCCTGGTCCTTGCTTTTCGCACGCCACATAGAGAGTCACCCATTCTTTCTCTCTTTCTGCTAACACCTGATTTGATTCCTAGGCCTTATATCCGAGACAAGGCGACAGTATGCACATTAAAAAGAATAGTCCGTATTGTCAGGAATCGGTTTTTACATAGCTACCCACGTCAATTC
Organism: Rhizophora apiculata; assembly: GCA_037832385.1. Taxonomy (NCBI): domain Eukaryota; kingdom Viridiplantae; phylum Streptophyta; class Magnoliopsida; order Malpighiales; family Rhizophoraceae; genus Rhizophora; species Rhizophora apiculata. Next base: position 25,593 of record JBAPLK010000171.1, read on the forward strand.
CATTGACCTCTTTTTCGCCCGCTGTAGCGTACCACTTGACTGCTTGCATCACCAACTGGTCAAGTTCTCAGCCTGTCAAGGTCTCTGCCAGAAGCGAAAGTTGAAACCGAAAATGGCTTATCAAACTAAGGCAATTTCAGCACCGGCTCAATCACCATCGCCATCTTCAAACCGTCAAAAGCCTTTTGACAAGCTTCAGACTAGTTCTAACCCCGATCCTTCTTCAGCGGATCTGTCAAAGCCTTGCCTCTTTCCTCCTGCCGAATCATCAGATATATGGAATCACATTACTGTAATGAATGAAAAGGTTGGGGTGTCGAGTGATAGGGGTGATGAGTGGAGCTCCCAGACAGCGAGCAAAGAGCAGAGCGACAATGCAAGGTGGTAGGTGCCTAAATGAAGCTTCTTCCTTTCTAAGGCAGTAAGTGAAGTGAAGGCTCCTTTAGTTTCCTCAAATAGACCTTGATGAAGTTATAGCATTTTTTACAGGATTTTTGGGACCGGTATTCGCCGTTCTAATGAGAGTGTCAGGTAGTTCACTTCCCGCCTTTTCCTTCCTTAGTGTGTTAGACCGTGAAGTGCCCCTTTTAGGGGAGGGTACTCACTTAAGAGCCGAAATCTCATCTTTCCTGCTTCCGAGTCAAGTAGGAGGAATGCCTGTCGGCCAACAAGGAACCGAGCAGGGTGCGGAGTCTCAATCACGTGTACGACGGTCGACGGGCGAAAGGGAACCAGAGCAGCAAGCATCACAACTAGGGACATTCCCCGCCACAACAGTTCCACAGGCACCATCGGATCTGGAAAGAAATTACATGGTCGAGGCGCTACAGCAGCTTGGAATTGACGTCAGGCCCTTAATGAGGCCGACGTCTAGGAAACCATACCCTGATTGGATCGACCGAGTTCATCAGTTTCGGGGTATAAGGTGCCTGAGTTTGTTCTCTTTTCCGGTGAGGAGAAGAAGTCGACTATTGAGCATATAGCTCGGTTCTCGGTCCAGTGCGGGGAAGCTAGGTCCAAGGACTACCTCAAGTTGAGGCTGTTTGCCAACTCGATTACTAAATCGGCCTTCCCCTGGTATATGAACCTCCCTCCAAACTCTATTAACAGTTGGTACGATCTGGAAAGCAAGTTCCATGAGCAATTCTATAGGACAGAACCAGACATTACAGTGGCCGATTTGGCAAGAGTTACTCAGCTCCAAGGCGAGTCGGTCGAAAAGTACATCGCGAGGTTTAGGAAGCTGAGGACTAGATGTCAGACCTCCTTGACCGAAAAGGAGTGTGTTAGTTTGGCTCTGAGAGGGCTGAACTTCAATATGAGGGAGAAGTTTGAAGGGCAAGAATTCACCGATCTGTGCCACCTGGCCACTAGAGCCGCTAGTTATGAGCGGTTGCTGAAGGAAAAGAAACAGAGAAAGACTTCATCCAAGGACACTTACTACAAGAATCCAAGTCTAGAAATAGCTGTGGTCGAGTATGATTCGACCTCTGAATCTGAAGACGAAGAGGTGTGTGTGGCTGAACTTGTGCAAGGGAAGCCCTATGAGTGCCCAGCGTTAACCAAACCCAAGGAGAAGAGTGATCGGCCACAGAAGAATAAGAACACAAGCATGGCCGAGGTGGAAAGGAGTACTCATTCGACATTACGAAAACAGATGAGATCTTTGACCGACTGTTGAAGGATGGGCAGTTAAAGCTTGAAGATGGTCATGTCCAACCATCGGCTGAAGAAGTAATGGGAAAGAAAGACTGCAAGTGGCACAATTCTTGGAGCCACACCACTAACAATTGTGTAGTATTTCGGAACCAACCATCTCCAAAAGAAAAGGAAATCTCAGCTTGTTAATTAAATTCAAAAATTCCTTGAATGCTCTTTCTTAAGCAAGCTTTCAGTCCCGATAAAGGT
>JBAPLK010000171.1:32500-55000 GCA_037832385.1 Rhizophora apiculata
TCCTAATCCTACAATGAAGTTCCCAGCTCTACGAGAAGTGAAGTTTTGGTGTACCCCTGCATCCTACTCTGGGGATCACTCTTCCGCTGACTATGCCACTTACTTGAGCTTCCCTTCTATCTAGAGTCCAAGACTTTTTCTGAAAAGCTCGGAAGAAGCTAGGCTATTTTCGGAGAGAGAAGACCAGTTTCCAGAGAGACCAGCGAGCGGCTTAGAGGACAAAGTGCCATTTTCCGCTTAGAATAAAGATAAAAGTCCTTTCATAAAGAGATTCAGCCCCTCAACTTCAAATTGAAGAAAGTCCTGGCCTGTACCCTATCCCGATTTCCTCTTGCTTCTGACTACGATAGAACTGGGAAACCTTTCACTTAAGGGCAACAAAGACTGGTGTCATCCTCAAGGACGGGAGACTCCTGAGTCTGGGCGTGTTTTCTCTGCTAATAGAACTTTTATAAAAAAGTGAGGCTTGTCTTCTACTATTCTATTCGCTAAGCCCAGGACCTCATCTTCTCTTTAGATAGAAGGGCAAAATCCTATTTTTCAATCAATTCATTACTAGACTAGTTTGAACTCTTTTTCTTAAGCTCCCAACTAGACTTTATTGAAAATAAAAAGAAAGAGAAAGCTATAGGCCCGCAGGGCAACATCAATACCTGACTGACCGGCTATTGGCCAAGCCTGAAACTTCAATAGAGAAAATCTCGGCAAACTGCTAAACGAACCTAACCAGAAAGACCCTCTTTTGTCATTCGACAGTGGCATTTAAGCTCCTTTTCGCTTTTGAGCTCTCTCAGTTGGTTAGCTAGTGTCATTGGCCTTCGGCTTCTTTTCTTACCCTGGACCGATCGAGTTAGAGAGTTGCCGAGTTCTTGCTCTCCGGAATAAGGAAATCTTAGGTTGAAAGAGCGCTGGAATGTAGTGAACCATACCGAGCGGTTACCTCAGAGCAAACCTAGGAGAAGGAATCTCTGTCTGGTCTTGAATGCCCCATTCTTTCCGCGAGTGGTTGGATGGCCGAATACACTAACGCGGATAGGCCTTGTCAAGCTGAAGCTAGGCTCCATAAGGAACTCGATCCATCATCTTCTTTTCCTCTTCCGACTTTGGAATTGTTCGGAAGACAACAAAAAGTGAGGTGCTAATGGTGTTTTCACCGGCTTTGCCTTGCTCATGCCAAACAACTCAAGCAACTTCTCCACAAACCTCCTTTGTGAAAGTGCTAAAGTCCCACTTTTCCTATCCCTTTGAATCTCCATTCCAAGGATTTGATTTGACTTGCCGATCTAAATCTTGTACATAATCTCTCTCTCTTGAGTGGAATTTCCATTTCTTTCTGATGTTCAGGTCTAAAGATCATTTCTATCTCACGAATTGGATTTGAACCAATATCTCCCTTGGGCGACTTTCCGTTTAGTCGATCGTGATGGGTCTGTCGTCCTCCTCATTATAGTCCTCCTAAAATCAATAGCATTTCGTCGAAATATATTCTGTCTTTTCACCTTAGTAGTCCTATGCATAGTCAGTACTATAGCCCCAATCATGGCTACTAATAAAATAAGACTAGGAACCAAAAACCAGACGAAATAGTAGGTATAAAGTAAATTGCCCAATGTTTCCAAATTAGTCCAACTTCTTACTTTTCCGGCATAAACCGTATATCTCATATAGGTCGTATTTCTTTGGGTTGGTAGTAATGGAATGGTTTCATTATCTAAAATGAAGAACATTTCCCACCAAAAGATCAGTCCAATAATACCACTCACTGGTAAATAGCGCAAGACTTCTTCGTGAATCTCTGCTATTTGAATATGGAACATCATAACAACGAATAGGAATAAAACGGCTATAGCTCCTATATGAACTACTGGGAAGATCATAGCGGAGAAGTCGAGACCTAAGAAAAGAAGTAAACCTGAAGTGTTGCGAAAGACTAGGATGGGAAACAAAACTGAATGTACCGGATTTTTAGCACGTGCAACCATCAACCCAGAGACCAAAGCAGGGCTCGACAAAACGGAAAGTCTCATAGTACGTCGTCCTTCCCTGAAATGGAACTTTCATACTGGAGAAAGAACTAGCATGAAAGTCGATCTATTACGACCAGCGCGGTTGTTCGTATTTCATTTTCAAACCAAATCTTTCTAAACCACTGAGTTACTTACGGAATCTCAAATCTTTCTCGACGCCGAGAATTTTTTATGTGTTCAGGTCGATTAGAGGTTCGGTTGGCTTCTCCCCTACCTTTTAGCGTTCTGGGCCCCTGAAAAAAGAAAATAAAGAAACCCGAAATAAAAAAGAAAGAAGAGAAATTTTCCATGTTTCCCGTGGGAGGCCGTCTTTTCTCAGGCCAGCAGTCTTCTACTTCTAGTCGACTGCTCTATGACGGGCTCCCCTGTTTCCTGGGCTCTGCTCGCTCGTCTACGCTCTGACCCAACAAGTAAGAATTTTTATTTCCTTGCCTGCATTAAGATTTCAAACTTGTCGTCAAAAAAAGGCAATCAATCAGAAAAACAAAAAATGGAAATAATTAATCAAGATCTAGATGGATCCCTATCTTTATCTCTATCTACGGAGATACCTATCTATATGTATCTATGAATCGATCTAGACTATCCTCTATCCGGATAGATATGTCCCTATGAGCGACTACGCCGATCTTTATATGTTTTGGCCACGTCCGTTTTCGCTCCGAAGAGGAAGGTTGAAATCTTTCAATCTTATGTCGTGAGGGATATGACCTATGTTAGGTCCATAAGATACTACAGCTTTTAGTGTTCTATGATTCACCTCCGAATAATGAGTAGGTAGTTCGATCCTTTTGATTCTTCTCTTCATAGTAAACTGATGGGGGGATGCGGAGCAATAGATCAAATTACTATATAAATCAGAGTTGTAAACTATAGGACTTCTTATTCGAGTAGGAAGATTTCGGTTTTTCTCGTTCCTTTTCGAAGAAAAGAATAGGGATTTTAAATGATACAAATTTATCTTCATTCTGTTGTGCTCAGTGAAAGAACTGCCTAAGCATACTTTTTCGGATCCAAACTTCTTTGTTCTTTCTAAGTCTTCTTTTTTCATAGAAGAACGCAACTGTTGCAAAAACCGGGATTTTAGTAGTAGGCGGCATCCCCTCTTACTTTTGAGTAGGTGGAACCATTCTGTTTTGGTTTTTCTCCACTTTCTTACCGGGTGATCCAGGAATTTGCCTATGATTTTATCAACTGATATTTCGATATAGAAGGATCTCCTTATTTCTTCACCGCGAATTCTTGCGTCATTTTCTTGAAAAGATATTATATCACCGTGGGACACTTTCAAATGAGTAATGCTTACCATTCTATTATTCACACAAACCCTTCGATGACTTATCGGCTGCCTTGCTTGAGGAATAGTTTGACTAAAATGGAGACGAACCGGAATAACATCCGATCTTGTTTCTGAATTGAGTAGAAAAGGGATATATGAAGTTCGTTCTGTTCCTCTGTGCATCTCTGTGATGGGTAAATCCCCATAAAAAAGGGACAACTTTCGTGTAGTTTGTGATTGGATGTAACTGTTAAGATTTTCTCTCGGATCCATTTTTCTCAAAATATCTTTCTTCTTGTTCCTCAATCTTCGGAGAATGCGGCGTTGTATTATTGTAAGTTTTCTGTTCCGAACATTTCTTGAAATTAGACGACAAGTTTGAAATCTTCTTGCAGGCAAGGCATATCTCGTTGAATCAGTCTTTTTCACCACATTGGGGCTATGGGAATCGAACCCAATTCTTCCGCGACCCCTCCACGAATAACGGGAAAACTTTTTTCTTATCTACGATAATTTCTGCTTCGCTGCTTTTCTACTTGGCTGTACGACATGAGTTTCAGCGCACTGGAAATGCATTCTCCCTGGGGCTAGTTCAGAAGTGAAGTGATTGGTTGGATTCGTGTGTGGTAGTATGATCGATATGCCTAAAATCATCCTATCTTCCTGGTGCTTTATAACATCTTTTTTTACCTAAAAATAAAAGCTGGCAAGCAGTGAATCGCTATCTTGCGCCTTAGCCGGGCTTAGCTTAATAGAATATCCACTTGGAGGGACGCTCTTTTCAAGGTAATTTCATGCTTTTTTTAGTCAAGACTCTTTTCTTAGGAAGAATGTGCTGTGGATGCTATCCCCTGAAAGAATACGCTCTTTTTTTTTATAGAATGCGTACCAATATTTATTTGTTAAAAAAGTCCTAATCATTTACCGGAAAGGTAAGAAAAGAAAGATTTTAGGGACCTAGCTCGACAGCAAAAATAGTTTCTGCACGTCTCCCAGTCCAAGGTACAATAGAATAAGGGTTTTCCCCGGACTCCTATCGTAATCGTATTGATTCTTTTATTTCTAACGCGGGAACTTGTGTTTCGGCATTCCATTACTCGTGCCAAACCTTCCACTCAAACTAAGGCAGTTGAGCAAACATCTGTCGAGGTACGACCAGATCAGGTAACCAATGTCCGCCGTCTTGTACTCATGCCCAAGAGCCCAGGCCTGAAGACCTGCTCCGGGTTGTTTTGATAATGACTTCTCTCAACTGACTCGTCCTCCCTTCCGAATGGCGGTATCAAGAGTGCCACACTGCTTTTGCAGCGGGAACATACTAAGGACAGAATCTTGAGGTTAGGAAGGTGCCTCTCTACATGCAATGAAGTAGAGTTTTCTACCTTAACTTTATAACAGAGGATGTAGAGGAAAGGTGCCCATCTCGCAATATGAGGCAGTAGTTCTATCATAACATCCTCCGTCCAAGATGTCTACCTTGAAGCATTGGTTCCAGTCGTCTAGTCTAGTTTGAGTAAGTCTGAGCATGAGTGGTTTCGAACATCAACTATTATAATATATGAGATAGGAATGCTAACTTCTTTCATCTAACTCCTTTTGTGACATTGAACCTTTAGGCTTGCAAGTCACTTATTGGAGGTCCGGGGTGAAAACTTAGAGGGGGTTCGGGGGGAAAAGGTTCCTTTCTTTCTTACTTACTTATAGGTTTGTGATTGGTTAGTGATTAGTGGTTATAGTAGTTGTTAGTTAGTAGTTAGCTTAGTACTTCTCTATGAGTTAACCTCTTTGTATGGGCAAGTTGATGTATTCAGAATGAGAGTTTCAACCCTCTCTAATAGCCCCCTCTTTGACACATCTACAAGGCAAGCAACTGCCTTAATGGACGAGGATAAATAGTAATATACAGATCCTTCCATATAGAAAAAGCTGTTGCTAGTATGAAATCGCTTTATCAAGGGACCCCCTACTCAGTGGAATCCTTTCAAAATGGCATAGCCCGAACGGCTAGTTATAAGCTTGCTCTTACTCTTATCCGGGATTCCATTTCTTCTCGCTTCCAACTCCAACTCTGATAGTGATGGGGGAAGTCGTCCTTCAATCAAGCTTGGAGGCTATAACAGGGAAAGTCTTCACTTTTACAGAAATGAATTCAATATCAGTTCACGTCCTCCTATAGTGATAGGATTCCTTTTTTTTTGCTTCTGGACTATTGGGACACCTTCACGGGTAAGGCTCAAACCTCAAATCCTGTGCCATACTTTTGTATTGAAGGCGGGATTCGATCTGCTAATATTGATGGCAACCCACTAGAGGGCCTAGAACTCTCTCTGGATTTGCCGTCTTCGTAAGCAATGGAGGGAAGGAATTTGGATGACTCCTAGAGCGGTGAAAATCCCAGATACTGCATGATTGTTTGTTTCGAAAGCTTAGTAGCTAAAGCGTACTTGCTTTCAAGTAACCTACTTACGGAGGTACGCGGATTGGGGCTTCTAATAAAAAAACATTCAACTTGCCATTTGCACTCTCCTAGCTTTGAATCACCTTCCCTACTCCTCCAAGGCTCATAGGTTGACTTACTACTGGCTTCAAATACAACCGGGAGAAAGAACCTTGCCAACTCTATCTTTAGCTTACGGGATTAGAGGATAGACTGACTCACAGAGCGTAGGGCTGACTTGATAGATGGTTTATCCCAATCCTATCCTTCTTCTTAGTATCAAAAGTACACCTACTTTTGTCCTATCGAACCAGCCTCTTGAGCTCCTGGGAAGAGACAGCAACACAAGTACTGCTGCAAATTCTGGGTTTATGAAATTAACTCATTCTTCTGTTGGTTTTCGTCTCCCGGTGGGTAGTTGGCATTTGACGGTTCCTATCATTTTCTTGATTTTCACGATGTCGGTTTCTTAGTAAAGCGGATTTCTCCAATAAAAAAATCTAAAGCCAAATCCTCAACCTCGAAATGATATCAAAGAGCTTCGAATCTGACTTAGAGAACAGTAGCAAGGACTAGAGGGAAGGTTTTATGAACAAGCAAGAACGAGGCATGCATGAATCGAGGCCTTCCCGGCTGGCCTATCTTGTCTTTCGCGGAATCACCGGTGACTGCTGACGCCGCGGCAGGATCGCAACGAGATAAAATCCATAAACTAATTCCTTAGCAAATACGCACTATACTCCCAGCAATCAGCATATTGGCCCGGGCCGATGCTTCTATTCTAACAGCAATCTCGCATCCATAGAAGTGGTCTTCTTTAACCACGTAGTCTTATCGTTCATGGTTCTACGTAATTAGTAGGATAGAGTTGTTACTCTAATCTAAGGGAATTGGAGTTATGAACTCAAGAGTACCGGTACAAGTTCTTTGAGTAAGGAACTGGTAGCTTTGACTTATGTCAATGAGTGAGAACTGTAGTAGTAGATTGATGATCTTCCCCCAAAAGGGATATAGAAAAATATGATCTTGGACATGTCTCGTTGGCCTGATGCACCAGCAGAGCTGGAAGATTGAAGATTCTGACCATAGGGTAGATGTCCCGAAGCATGTTCAGCTGCAAGAACTTGATCTGAAGCACCCTGAGTAATATAAGATCGACCCCCAGCACTCAACCTAGTAAAGTGAAACAAGTCGAGTCTCCTCGGATCTCACATCAGCAACTGCTCTCTCAATGTCTGGTGGAGGAACTCGATGTTGAATTGAGGATCTAACATTCTCGAACTCAGGCCTCAAGCCCATCAAAAACTTAGGGAGCCCCTTTATACTCTATAAGATAAGACTATTCTATGTTATATGAAATTCTTCCCGGCAAGAGCCTTTCGAATCGGCGCCCCTATCTTTGAAAGAAAGGGGTCCTTCATGTTCAGCTGGTCCCATAGAAGCCTAAGCCTTCGGTAAAAATAGTACGCTATTTATTTTACCCATAAGCTAAGGCATGCTCTTCATCTTGCAACTGATTGAAAGGTGGAGAATCGATCATCATCCTGAGAATCAAGATTACTTTTGTAATCCCAAGATCCTTCTTGATACTATCTCTGTATCCGTCCATTAGGTGGAGTCCACTTGAGCGTACTACTTTGCGACTATGATCCTTTGAGGGAATCTTTGAACCAGTCTTGTTCTAATCTGAACGGAATTGGATCCAATTTTGGCGTTAGCATTAGACTTCAATAGGTTTATGGTCCGATAGCTGTTTTGTTTGGGAGCATTTTATGATATGATTACACGGTTTGGGAAAACGATATTTCACTAACTAGCATTCGATCAATACACTCCACCTGTCCTTTCCTTTTTTTTTCCGTGTGAATTTCTGTCTTCTGGATTGAAGGTTGCTAGCATTGTTTTTAAATCCTCTATCGAGAAAGTCTAGTTTATACTATCCAGACTCTGACTTTTCTTACAGAAATTTCCTGACTTTTGACTTCAAGCTTTCATACTTACCTTACTGTATAAAGGACTTTTTTTTTTCCTTCAACTACTTCAATTCTCTTCTGGTTCAAGCTATGAAAGTGGCATACTTAGAGAACCTGTCTACCACCACTATGATAGACCCATATCCATCTGACTTAGGCAAGCAAGTGATGAAATCCATTGAGACACTCTCTCACGGTCTCTCTGGGATAGGCAAGGGCTCTGACGAGCGCCTCCAGGTTGTTTCTGCTCCACTTTGTCTTTCTTGTTGGCACACAAGACCAGTCTTCCGTAGCTTTCCACATCGTCCCGCAATTGTGGCCAAGATTAGGCCGATTCTACCAATGCACGTGTGCGCCGCTGCCCACTTAGTATCATGAAAGTCCTCTCCTCCTAAGTTTCCCTCACTTAGGCACGTATAGGTGTCTTCCTTTGGTGTAGAGTAGGCCATCCTACACCCCTCTTGGTCTTGCCTTGTTGCACCATCAGGCGTCTAGCTTTACTGTAGGGTCGGTCACCAGACGCTCGCTAATGAGTACCACGTCTTCCGAGTGAAGGAGAGATTGTCGAAAGAGAAGTAGGCATAGAGGATATTGGGAAAGATCCCACATCTGGTTAACTGCTTTAGGAGTGCCGGCTCCAGGGCAATGATTTATTTAGGAACGACCCGCAAGTGCCATCTGAAAGGATTGAATTGAGTAATTCATCCCAGTGTAGCCTATGCGCCATTCAGTCAAGCCAGTCGGAAGCAAAGTGATCGTATATATATAATAGAGAAGTTCGAAGCTAGGTAGGCCCTTCTCCTGCAGTCGATTCGGAGAAGACGGGGTTGCTCTAACTGCTACTGGATAGATTCAATCAATTAATCAAGTATAGGAATGTCCGCTGTCAATGAAAGAAGATAGGACAATTTCCGATCGAAACCATATCGAAAAGACTTCCACCTCAAACAAGGATAACCTAGGTGCCCTAATGAACGAGGAAAAGCGTCACATACAAGCTCCTAGGCTATCTCACCCTGACAGCGAACAGGGGTAGGATCCCAGTTGGAGAGCAACCTGGTTGACTTTCGAGCCTATTGACTCCAAGGCATATGGAACAAGACCACAGCGGATCTTTCAAACGATTAGCCTATGGAAGGAATGGAATGCCCTCCTACTCCTATGTAACCTATTCACTTGCCTGGCCTGGCTTTCATTCACCTTGCGTACTGTGAGAGCTAACTAGTTCTTACCTTGCTTACCTTTTGGCCCTATAGGAGCTATAGAATTGACTTAGTGAATCTTCCCGCTACTCCTTGTGAAGGCATTCGGCATTCACATTCAGGTCAGGCATTGAGTAATTGGTAAGTCAGTCTCTTGATCACCATGCCCTCATCTACTGCCGAAGGGGGAATCCGTTGAGTTTGCTGCTAACGTATATAAATAAGTATTAGTTCCCGGTTCAGGGCCATGAATAAGAAAGGCTATTTACCTGACTTCCCCAGGGAGGAAGCAAGTCTAGAGAGAAGCAGAAAAGAAAAAAGGTATAGAGCACCCTACCTTGCTCAGAGAGAGGCAAAGAGAAAGCAAGATAGCTGGCATTTTCACTCAAGATTGAAAGTTAGATCCATTCGCGCCCAAAGGCAGAGCAAAGAAAGCCTAAGTTGCTTGACAGTCGAGTCGGAGATAGCCTTGAAAAGTAAGTAAGGAATGGCGGGATGCTTAAGAGATTGCTATGAGACTTGTACAAAGAATCAGTCTTTCCCTTACTTTCCTGAAAGCGAATAGTCCTTACTTTGCTGACAGCTTTTTAAGTAAGGAAAGTGATTGACCATATTCATTCTGTTTCTGTAACATGAGTTCATACCCGGCAAAACGAAGTCCGATCTACGACGCTTGTGCCAATCACACATGGGAGCCTTCTCACCAACCATGGCTAAAGGGTTTCCCGCGGGAACTCGCGCAGACGCCAGAAACTCATAAACATCATCCTTAAAATAAGTCTGGAAGCTAATAAGATCTTTTTTCGATGAAAATGTTCATCGGTTAACTTACTCTTTGTCTTCTTCGAACTCTCTTCCCCTTGTGTCTAGCCTCGGCTAGAGTCAGCCTTTCTCTTCCCAGGAGTTTTTTTTTGAAGCAAAGGGCAATAAAGCCGTCAGGAACCGCTCAGCAGTTGGTCAACTTACCTATTCATAGGGGAAGATTACCGGAAGCAAAGGTCAACTCATAATGCTTCAATAATATTGGCAATCTCATCCTGGTTAGAGAGCCAAGAACCGTCCTCTCCTTTTGGATTTCACCCAATTTCTTCCTTGATCGTCTGATCTTAGTGGTAGTATGGAAAAAAGTCCTGTTCTGATCCCCTTCTTTGAGCCAACGGATTCTATCTTTTTGAAAAGAATCCTCTTGGAGAAGAGCGTTATGAAGAGCGGCTTTCCGGGCTAACCTCTCTTGTTCCAACTCCGCGGTCAGACCACAGAACATAAGCTGAATTATTCTTCCTCCAATTCCACCCGGGCTTTGGCAACATTGGCATTAATGTCACCGAAATCCGCTTTTGGTCCCATGGGGTTGCTTTTTCCGTTGGTTACATATTTTTATGTTATTTGTACCAGTAACTGGTTTATGGAGTAGTTGGTCTGGCTCTGAACCTACGTGCCTATGACTTCGTTTCTCAGGATGCAGCGGAAGATCTCTTAGAACCGATTGGAAGGTATGTATAACTCCTACATACGAGTAGGGAGATCCTGAACTAAGGTATGATTCTTTTTTTTTTCCTTTGACAGACAAAGTTCTAGTAGCTTATTCCATTTGTAAGGTTCGATGAAATCTTCTTAGATTCATCCTTTCCCAGTTCTAGTTATAGTTCAAAAAAGCTCTCATCTCAAGTAAGCAAAAGTAGAAAATTGAAAGCGATCAAAATAGAGTTTTATCATATTCATTGCTTAACATTTCTAATCAATCAAGCCTCTCGCTTCAAAGCCCGTCCTTGTGTATCCGGAAATAAGTCCAATAATAAGCTAGCAAACCAGCTCCTGTCATGTGCGATAGTCCCGGAAGTACGCCATAAATTAGTAAGCCAGCTAAGAAGTAATGCTTTGAGTCCGTTAGTGAAAGTAGGAATGCCATTCAGCCAGTAGGAGTTCAGTTCAGTAGGTCTTCCAAGCGAAGGAGTAGCCATCCGGTTCAAAGCCAGTAGCACGCTTGTTAACACGTATGGGATATAGACTCTTTTTCCTAGTAGGACGGTCTCAGTCCCGAGAGCCAAGCTGAAGGTTGAAAGTCTTGAATCAGCTCTGACAGAATTGGTTGTTAGAGAAGGGATTGCCCACTTCTTCTTCACTTGCACCTCCCTCCGAGCTTGCATTCTCTGCCTATTTTTCATAAAAACGAAAGGGGGCTATTCAAAGCATCTAGGAATCGAAGGGATCTAGGAGTGAGCCCTCGACCTACATATGGCAATAGAAGACCATATGCTTCATACAGGTCGTTTTGATACTGTTCAAAAGACAACGAAAGTAGCCAACCTCGGTAGATGAAAGAACTGATGTTGCTGAACCTTCTGGGTTAAGGGAGTCTGCTCTCGCTGACCCAACCTTTGAATAAAAAATTCATTGAGACCGCCTTCCATATCTATACTATATGAAATTTCTACAGCTTTGAGACTGACCGTTTGCGGCTTCTTTGACTTTCATTGAAAGATTTCCTCGAACTCAGATTGGCGTAGGACAAATCCGGGTATTGAAATTGAAGAGCTTTTCTCGTCCCCGTGTTGTTAAAAGAGGAATCCTAGCTCTGAAGAGAGTAGCCCGGCGAACTAGACTGGAAGAGGGGGCCGAAACGAGTCTTTTCTTCTTTTTTTTTCTCGAGATAGAGTCGGGGTTGACCACCATTTCTAATGAAATGAATGGATTTTTATTCAGTTACACCCACGTCGGGTTCAGATTTCACTTCAACTGCGAGGTGGTTTGCAAACAATTAGTTTCTTTAAGTTCCAGCTTTCAACTATCAAAATGAAGCAGATTCACTAACGTTCACGACACCCTTCTAGATGGTCCATTCCTGTCCCAACGTAATAGACAATCAGATGCTGAACACGGGAAATTCGAACCTTTTGAGTCGTCTTCCCTCCATGTCTTAGCCTGACGCAGGCCGGCCTTATCCTAAAGATTAGCCTCATTCATTCTTTTAGCAAAATAAAGACTGCAGGGCGGACCGGACTTTGACCTGACCTGACGGGGTTCACGAGGAGAGTCAGCAGTCTTCCTATAAGGAGCTTAGCTCCAAAGCCTCAAAAGGTCTTTCATTTCATAATTTCTAACATTTTCATTTTTCTTCTAAAAAAATTAGATAGATAGATAATAAATAGAATTAGAAGTCTAGAATTCAAAATCAATTCTTTTTCTTTTTTTTTGGATGATTGCTTTCTAGAAAATCCAAGGGTTTGACGGAAACCGGATGCTGCCAGCGAGAATATGCTTCTTTATTTGATTAACCTCCTTCTCGTCAAAATCAAACTGAAAATCTTCTTTCCAAAAAGTTTTCTCAATCTCTAATACCAGTTTAACTCTATCTAAGCTCATAATGGTTTTTTCTTCTGTTTTTGCCTAGCTCGCAGAAAACAACGTTCGACTTACATGTGTTAAGCATATAGCTAGCGTTCCTTTCTGAGCCAGGATCCAAATAGGCCTAAAAAAGCAAATCAATTTCCTAGTCCCTCGTATGAAAGCTAGTCACTCACTCCTGTCTCTAAGTGCCTATTACTCTGATAGAGTAAGTAAAGGATGAGTGAAGTGAGGGGGATTGATTCAAGTAGTAAAGAAGCTCAGCTGCTCTAGCTCTTTTAGTTTCGAATCGAATTGAAAACTTCGACTGCCAATCTCTTGTTTTTGCCAAAGAAGTGCATCAATCTTCCCCTTTTCTATTAGTCTTAGTTTCATATAATGCTTTCAATGAACTGGCTTTTTCAAGCTATAGACTGTATGAGTTCCCTAACCCTAAGGACTCACTTCATATCGAGGAAAACTAATCAGACTTTATTCCGTCCTTCTTAGTCTAGTCTTTACCATTCATCTTTCTATCCTAGAATCTAAAGATATAGCGAGCTTCCTTGCTGCTGCCTACTTACACTTCAAAACTAGCTCTAAGACTAGGGAATGGACAGGGGTTAGAAGCATAGTCCTTACTTTACTGAAAGCTGCTTACTAAGTGGATCATCCCACACAAGAGAGGAATCCCCTATTTATAACTGGTAAGATGCTATTTAAGCTGTTGGTGCCATTGATTAGGTTTAGTTTGGGAAGGTGGTCTCCTATATAGGAGAAAGACTGATTGTAGCGGACATTGCGTCTACGTAGTTTCGTATCCTTGCAGGGGATGGAATAGTAATAAACTCTTTCATCAACTAGAACTCCGAGATTCAAATAAGTAGTCCGTCGACGCAAAGTAGTGTGTTTTAATGCTATTTCAGTTTATGTTCGTAGTTTATGTTATGTTATTAATGATGACTTCTTTTCTTTGTCTTTCTAAGCTTTCAGTAAAGTTAGTTGCTAAGAGTAGTACTTTGCTAGGCAGCACACTCCTACATTTTCGCACTTTCTCTTTTTTTTCTGATTCAATAGGCTAGGCTCCTGCCTTAAAAAGAGTAGTTAGAGGATTTCTCCTTCATGCCCTTGCTCATCCAACTAGTTCCCTTCCTTCCGTTCCTGATGAAACTACTCATCCTTAAAGATACTCCACAGATGTGGAATAGCATATTCTTTAATCGATGGTAATTCCGCAAAGATAGGATTCAAACCTAATAACTTAGCGAGGTATGAAGTCAAATTCACTTATGGGAGGTCAATATTAAAAAGATAAGGAAGAGCATTAGGTAATTGTAATCAATACTCCTAGACGTGTTAGAGGAATGCCCCTAGAAACAACCTAGCCCAAGGGCGATATAGACTCTACTTATTGAGTTGCCTTCACTCGGAGTTCTTTCTTCCACTCTGGTTTTCTGCTCATCTTGCTAATCAGTAGCCTGCCTTCTAGGGCTAATTTCCACTGTTAACCAAAGGGCTAATCTCCGCACCTCTATTGCTATCCTGCCCTGCCTGTCTTTCTCCAGACTAGGAATTTCTCTTCGATGAGCCAGACTAGTTCTATTTTCACTCCTCCAATTCCCTCTCGGCTTCGTCAACTAGACTTGAGAACAGCTCCTGCACCTATTGTTCCTTAAGTCAAGTCAGATCCTATTTTAAGAGAAGAGAAGAAAGATTCTTTTTATTAGCAATTTCAGGGCTTAAAGCTTAACAAATTTGGATTGGCAGGAAAAAGGACAGCAACTATCACTCTCCCCTTTAGAGATAGGATAGGAGCGGGGAATAGAAAAAGAGTCTGACCTTTCCCTACGCCGGCTTAGCCCTTGGCTACTTACTCTTCCCCTTGCCTACTTACTTAGGTCAATCAGTGCCTTCTCTAAGACCTATGGTATACTATTAGTTAACATCTAAGACCTCTGTTTCTGCTCTCCTTGCTTGAACTAAGGAACTGCCTTTCAGTAGGACTCTAAGAGCTCTACCTTAGAATGAGTGAGATTTCCTGTGCTAGCAAGAATGAATGGCATGGAAGAATAGCTTTGACGGAGGAAGTTATTTATTATAATAGTTGATGTCAGAGAAGAAGTTTGGTTGAATTCAATCAACAGTACCACTTTCAATTGAATCAGGTCTCTCAATTTCCTAAGAGAAGATAGAAAGGATTGTAGGCTAGATTCAAGGTATGCCTAAAGGTATGCCAGTTGATTGATTCTACTCCACTTTCCAGATTGGGTTAGTGTTACATCTATATCTATCATTGGTGTCTCTTATATAAGAGAAAGTCACTCTAGTGGTCTGCCCCTGTAACTCGAGAAAGAATAATAGAATAAATGGCTCGACAAAACGGAAAGTCTCATGGTACCCTTAGTCCAAAAAGCCTTCCCTGAAATGGAACTCTCATGCTAGTTCTTGCTCCAGCATGAAAGTCTATCTATTTATTACGACCAGCGCGGTTGTTCTTCTTTCATTTTCTTTCTTAGAAAGCACTCACTGAGTGACTTACGGGTCCGTGAGTCTACTCGTTAAGAATTGGAACAAGGGAACCAAGATCGGTGTAAAGCAGTTGTAGCAACAATTAATCTTTCTTTTGCACTCTACCCGGGGGGTCTCTTATCCCCGTTGAGCACTCCTTCCTTACCCTAATGGTGTTTAGACTCATGGGCTTTATCCTTTTCTTGAAGAGAACAATCGCCAGGTCTACCTCCGCCTCTTCCATCTTGCGCGTGGCTCTCATATTCTTTCACTTCATTGAGGCTGAAGGTAGTCACAGGGGGCTGCTCGTTTCTAGTAGGCGTGAGCTCCTTTTCCATTTGTTGGATTAATCCAAATTGCTCTCTTTGTGAGGTTACATCAAAGTAGCCTTCCACTGCTTGACGCACTTCAGAAACTTCTTGTCCATCTCCGAGTGCGGCCTTTCTTCTTTCTAAATTACTACCTATCAAATCTTCTATTCGTTCTTCCAAGGCGGAAGGTTCTTCGGGCGGTACGCTCTCTATTGAGCTTGACGCGCCGATGCCCGCCTCGGGTGAATTGGTTTGTTCATCCCCGTCGGCACAATAGGCAATGACGGGAATGCCAAACCATAAAAAAACCAGAGAAACCAAAAGAGGAATAAGGACCCTTGCCCAAAAACCAATGACCAAGGCAAGTCCACCGGCGAGGCCCAACTTACATAAAGCGAAGGATAGGGCGCGACAGAGTAAAGAAAGGGTTCCTTTATAAAGTAGCGTCTGAAAGAAGGCAATTTCCACTACTAGATGAATACAATAGAAAATACCAAACAAGAGAAAAACGAGATAAATCCGTAGAATATATCTAGAAAAATAAATCTGGAAGTGTGAACGTAAAAAGAGAAGACCGAGTGGGATCAAAGAAACTAGCAGACTGATCACTAAATAGATACAAATAGGTGAAAATTCTGACATTACCACAACCCACTTGGTTCTTTCGTTTCGCTCCTTCCTTTCTCGCGGAGCGGCATACCGGAAAAAAATAGAAAGAAGAAAGAATTAGTTCAAATAGGATTCGTTCAAAGAGAACCCTTCCACGACAACAACGATCACTCACTGAACACTCTCTATATCTGGTTTTTCGCAAAGGGTCGTCTTTCCGGCTTAGCTACGATCTTGATGGATTAGCCCTCAGGGGTTCAACTAGTTAGGCCAGCCGGGAAGACTCTCGAATCAAAGATCAACGAGCCAATCTCTTCATCTACGCTAATCGATTGAGTTGATTGATTAGCCTGAACAGGAGATCATGTCTTATCTTAGTGATAAAAGCCGTTATGCTTGATGAGGATTTCTCCCCTTATCTGACTGGTGGTTCTAACCTGATATCTATCATTGAGTCGGGATCAGAGTTCACCCGCTTGCCCTAAGGCTGAATGCCCGAGTAAGGCAAGCAAAAGGAGTGCAGAGAAAAGGAGACCTGGTGAAACTCTCTTCCATGTCTCTTTCTCTTATAAAAGATATTGTAAGAGCACGGGAAGTGTCAAAGCTGTCTGTCTGACTTCAACAAACAAACTGACAACAGCATTGAATGGCAGAAGACAGCAATCCAGCAAGGAGAGAACCCGCCCTTACTTCAATGGAAGTCGGGGAGGGGGAGTGGAGAGAAAGAGATCACATTCTATCCTAGGGCTAGGGAGAGAAAGATTCCAGCCTTCTTCCCAACTGAGGCAACAAACAATCGAGCAGAAGGTCTGGCTGTGCGCGAAGAAGGACTTCGGCCATTAGTTAAACTGCTTTCACGAGTTGTTGAGGTTCATTCAATCGAACATCAGCTTCGGAGCTTAGAGCACGCCAAGCACAAGCTACTTCCTTTCCACTTCCTACGAGATTTGAAAGAGAGGTCTTTGTCCCAACCTTTCTTGTCTTCAAGCAGTGTCTGTTTACGGCCGATTTCCGGGGAAGGAGAAGCCTCAGCGTACCAAACAGATTCATTAGGTTCAGGGGCTGAAAGGGACGGATTCCCCATTGGGTTCAGGGACGAGTACGGAAAGTCAGAGTCCAAGTCCCAAAGAACGAGTTCAGCCACTTCCTTCGCTATTGATGGGACATCTAGGTCAGCCGCATCTGCAGTTGAAGCAGTTGACGGCCGGGCCAAGGCCAACAAGAGCCATGTTTGCATTTGATGAGCCTGACTAGTAGCAGCAACCAGGTTATGTCTGTGCTGTGACTTTATATGAACCGTGTCAGAATGAGCATAAAATCAACCAAAAGTTCTCAGCTTCTTTCTTAAGTGCTGAAGTTCGACGTGATCTATCGCAGACGGTTTTGAATCAGACTCTTCCCCTACTTTCCACGCATCATGAGCGGATTCACCTTTCTCCCTCTGCAACTCCAGCCAATTAGTCATCTGAATCTTAGAATGTGCTAATGGTTGGGGGTCCGCCCAAGCTTTCTCGATCAATAGAGCTGTAAAATTTCCCCTCTCCCCGATCCATGCTGTCTTTCGAATCCCTTCATCCGACCCCGTAGTGAGGAGTCTGCATTTCAGAACCTGCAGCTATCTCCAAACCAAGCCCTCGAAAGAATCTAGTGGTTACAGAATCCTCCAGCGGGGAAGGTAAAATTGACTTGCCCTACTGATTTAAGGGTAGGGGAATCCCTATTATTAGCACTTAGAATCGATGATTTCGCGCACCCACCCAGGCACTGGAGAAGGCTTATGATTTGGAAGGATCACCTAAACCTAGAGTAGCAAATTTTGTATCTCTCCCTCACCCACAGCAATGGTTATCCCCGTTATCACCTGAATCCTACTTATTCCATGGAAAATGGGAAATGTCGAATTCGGAAGGCGGGGTAAACGGAATGAAGCACATAGAGCCTCATGATAGTCCTTATCCGTGTGTACCGATCCCACCTTCACAGCACAAAATCCCCTTTTCCTCTGGGGTACAGTAAGATTCGAGCGAAATCCTTTGTATTGGCTTTGGGCCATAAATGCGGTAGAGAAGGGTTGCGCCCGAACCTTCAGCATGCGCAAACCTGTTTGCACGCCTCTTGCGGAACGAGATCAAACTGAAACTATTAATGCGGATGGAAATGGCATGGAAGCGAACGAACTAGGAAAGCTGCATGGAAAGCGAGGCTCGTAGCACCCCCGCGGAGCGGTAAGGGACGGGACTCTTATCCCCCGACTAAGGTGCTTCCATTCTCTACGTATGCCGCTACATGCCTTCGCCGCATCCTCTCATGCCCGGTCCAGAACGTCACATCTTACCATGATTGGTGGGAACGCGGTTTCTCATGATAACAGGGGTTAAGCTGTCCACTCGGGGTGGAAGGTGCGTGCTGCTGAAACTTCTCTTGGATATGCTGCTTCCACCCGACCCATCGGTCCTGGCCCAGATGCTAATTAAAAAGTGTTCACACGCCAACTGGGTGGTAAGCTGCAGGATCTGGATCAACTGGCACGGTATATTATGCATCCGGGGTGGTATCCGCTCGAACTACTGATGGAATTAGGTCAATCGGTGAACCTCAAACCGCTCTTTCGATTCCGAAAAAAGTCCCACACATGCCTGCACTATTGATCTAATAATGTGCCATTTTCTCGGGATTTTTGGATGAAAAAGCAAGAGGAAAGAGCCAAGCAAAAACTTCTCTTCCTCCAAAGCCGGTTCAGTGGCCAAATCAGATCTTTCTTTCTTAATCTTTGTCTGAATTTGAGTGTGATAAATCGCTCCCTGAAGGGCCCGAATTCATTTTTACTTCTGGGTACTGGATTTAGTATCAATGGGTACGTTCGCCTACTATTGAGTACTTTGAATCGAGCCGGCATTCCTGCCCGTATAGTGCTTTGAGTAGTGTGTTCGGCGTATACCTTTCCTTTTTATGTAAGTGCGATAGCCCCGCTCTGTCCGCCTGTTTCGTGGAATTCGTCAAAGACCCCGAGATTCTAATAATAATGTGACCCAGTGAAGTCGTTCGCTCTGGAGCTGGCATAGTATATCCTGAGTACTTTTGGAGGAAGTGGAAGATGCTAGTTTGTTGTTTGCTAGGTGGTCCATAAATGAATCGCTGTTTTTTCTTGATTGGCCGTTGACAGAGTAGTTTGCAGGCCATGAGAACATCTTTCTCTTGGATATTTGAAAAAGGTGTACTCTTGTGGTTTGTTGTTTTTATCTAGATAGGCGAGGTCTTTTGGGCAGCTTTCCATTTCCTTGATTACTTGGACTTGGAGGTTTTATTCTATTCTATTTATGCTGTTGTATCTAGTTATGAGCTTTCTTATATTTTCGCTTGGATACACCTGATACCAATCGTCGTACTGCTTCAATTCCTTTATTTGTTTTCTTTCTCTTTTCTGGTCTTTTCTGGAAGTGAAGAAAAGCCTGGTGACAACGTAAAGGTGACTAATCGAGCACTCATTCATCATAGGTAATATTCATTCAAGCACTTTTCTCACATGAACCCATTGATGGATGGAACAGATTGGAAAGAAAAATCTTTCTATTTCTAATAAAGTACCAAATGAACATTCTCGCCGTAGGATAGCAGCTGCTAGACAGACAAAAAGATAGTGATGGTTCCTCTTTGAGAGCCCGAAGGGCAACGTACCTAATAGATAAAGGATTTTTCAAACGGGAACTCATCTTGCTTTGAGTAGTTCAATTCGTTTTGGCCAAAGCGCAATTGGTGATGAGCACGCACAGGAATCTCGATAGGATACTATCCGTGTAATTCCATCCTTTTGATGTAACACTCTGCGTCCGGAAGTGATGGACTTGGGTCCGCTCTTCAAATAGGTACCTAAAATCTTTATTATTTTCTTTTAGCCACCGATCGGTAAAGTCTTCTCATTCAAATTCAAGACGACTGGTTTTAGATGGGGCTTATCAGGCCACCACAAATGCAAGATCCATCACCATATCTATTGGAACTAGTCTTGAGTCGGTGGTGGGACTCGGTGCAACCGCGAGTAGAACTGGTCAGACTCGCTCGTGGAACCCACTGGAATCCATAATAGAACCGGTCAATCAGAATTTATAGTTTCATCAGAATTTAGAGTTTCGCTTGCAAGATCCCATCCCACCATGTCCGAATTGATAGTAACCTAACCTCGGATCCAAGTACAACATCCGCTGAAGCTGGGCCAAGTAAATCGAAATCGGCCAATGGATCAAATGAGACCGAACCCCTCTCTTCTTGCGGATTGCTTCCTTGTCTTCGGTCGTAGGTTGAAAGCCTATTCCAGTCCGTAGCCCTTTTGCTTACTCAAGATCCCCGAATCCGAATAGAATGAATGAGATATCCTTTCGTTTAAGAAGAACGAAAGAAGACGATTCCAATCTTAGAGTCTAAGGGACATTTCTTATCGTGGATTCTGTGCATCCATTCTAAGATCGTACATTCAATTAAGAATGAAGTATGTGAGTCTTTATTTAGAATTTAGATTAGAGCGAGCTCTATCAGTCCAATAGAAAGACAAGCCATACAGGGAAGCCATAGAGGCAAGTATCAACTTCCTATTGAGTCAGATTTCGCTAATATGGGCATTAGGGTATCCCTTTCATACTTAAGATCTTGATATAGATATTATAGCATCTGATTGTGGGCATCTTTCTTCTAGTCTCCTGCTCGTACATTAACAAGGGAAGGAAGTTGTCCTTCAAAGAGCCAAGTAAGTAGACTTGCCTTCTTTCACAACCGGGTCTGTAACAGCTGATTCTCTTCCTCCAAGCAGGAAAGTCAGTCAGCTTGGTCAATTCCTTTGAATCACGAAATCAAGCAAGAAAGGGAGCCGAGGGAACTGGTTCAATTAGTCGCGCAAGTGCGATTCATGATTCATTCAACTAGCGAACTTATCGGCTTGAAAACGACTTTCTAAAGGTGCGGAGCGAAAGCAGAAGCTATGGAATGTGGATCAAACGAGAAGGATTAGAGCTAGTTCCGTTCTCCGAGGGTGAATCAAGAAAGGCAGTTCAGGGGGTTCAGTTTGCTTAAAGGCAGAAAGCCTAGAAGTCATAAGGAATAGGGAATAGGCACTGTACTGGCATCTCCATCGAAGCTTTGGGACGAAGCTGTGGTGAACGTGGACTAGGACTCTTTTTTAGGGTTTGCCATTCCGGTAAGAGAGTAAGCGTATGAAAAAGAGTTCATAGACGGATCGAACTCCAAGCAAGGTTTAAAGCGGTAAGGGAATGCCCGCATCTGAGATAAGAAGGTAGCTTCGGATTTCATTTCATAAAATAATAAGTCAGAGCAAGGCAATGTTAATTGGCATACTTCACCAAATTGGGTCTGTCTAAACAGTGCTTGTTGCGGGGAATCGGCCGATCTTGCGTCACAGTAGCTCTGATCTCGGATCTTGGACTTAAACAATCGAAATCAGTCTCTTTTCAAGGGTAGCGAGTGTTATAAACAAACGGCACATCTTCCTCAATAGCCACATATGACTCAAAAGGGCTCGTCCTATCCCAGGATCACAGAGAGACAAGGGCTTTGGAGAGTTCGTTTGCACTAACCTCTTGACTATCCCCCAATCTCCGATCTACGAATAAAAGGGAGCCTAGTAACCTTGGAAGAATCCCTGTCTAGCGCTTCGCCCATTATTTGAAAGGAAGGCAATGCAATGAATCTTCTTCACCTCGAACGGGAGTTTGCTCTTTCACCCCAGGGTGAGAAAGAATAGGAAGAGATTGAAGAACAAAAGCATTAACGGATAGGGGATAGAGTCGGCAAAGAGCTTGGCTTGGATAGGTGTTCGGAACAGTTCTTAGTAGAATCTAATCATTTATCGGGTGGGAATGCTTGTTGACTAAGTCTCTGATTCCAATAAGCGACTCGGAACTCTGTTCGCGGTTAGCTGATAATGTTATGGCTTCTTGCCAGTTAGCTCTCATTAGCTCGAAAGGGAATGAGTGACTCGAAGGTAGAATAGAATATAGTATGACAACGGAACCATTAGCATAGATAGAGGAGTTCCTGATCCCAGACCTAGGGGTGCTGGTTCGAGTCCAGCTCGTGACAAGACCTTTTTGGTCATATCCGTTGGTATTGCTGTTACGGTTGAGGGTGCTCTGGAAAAGATGACTATGTTTACTGGTTATCATACCAATTAGCAGAGCGAGTACCCGACACGAACAGAGAACAAAGTCGAAAGAAATCCAATTCGGAGTTCCGATACAAAGCGTAAAAGCATGAGCGGTTGACAAACGAAATATAATGAAGAGTTACAGATTACTTTACCGAAAGCAGATCGGGATAGAACCTGTTGATGTACAGTGTTACTGCTGCTGCTACTACCTCTGATTCTGGGACCTCTTCCCCTCTCTAAGCGCCTACGTAGTCAACTATCGCTAATGACTTGTATTGTGTATCGCAATCGGACATCTTTCCGAAATTGGACATCTTGCCTAAAAGGGGCAGAGACCGAGAATAAAAGGATTGTTAGACTAAACCACTGGTGTACAAATGCCCACGGAAAGGGCGGAGTTCTTAAGACGACGAGTTAGAAAGGTAGGGTGATTTAGCGGAACAGGCCGGATCGATAAGAGTGGTCAGGAGTGTGTGCAAGGCAGTTTGATTTCTAATGTTTAGTGAGGTATTGATTTCCTAGGGTAAGCGCAGTTTCTTGACTTTCAAGCCTTTCATTAAGTCTCTTGGGTAAATAGGGATCCTAATCCTAGGCAAGCTAGTCAGTTAACTTTCTCTTCATTTTCCGAGATAAGCAGTTCCATTCCTTCGCCTTCTCCAGGATTGGACCCTTCGCT
>JBAPLK010000171.1:60000-72500 GCA_037832385.1 Rhizophora apiculata
TCTTCTAGCATTTCTTTTCCCGTCCAAGACCACATAAAGAATAATATAAAAAGGAATGGATCCCCGTTTTTCCTTCCCTGAGGTGAGAGCTTTCTTTACCGAGAACTAGGCTTTTGCTTCATCAGATGCTTATACCCCTTATGTCACTGAATTTTTTTCCTTGCCTTGGGGGATACACCTTCTTTACGAAAAAGATGATTCTTATATTTATTTATTTTATAGAGTCTAAGACGGATTTTTTTTAGATGTGTGGTACCAATTGTTCTGATTTAGCACCATCAGCTGTCTCCTCTACAGCACTGGATAAAGGGACATCCGATTTTTCGTCTCAAAAACCAATCCAACGAAAACATCCGACGGGGCGCCTACCGGCGACTCTAGTTTTTCTTTCTTTTCTTCTAGTTGTAGTGCTAGATTCGTTTCCTATTTACGGATCGAATTCGTATTCCTTTTTCTCTTTCTGATAAAAAGCCCCTATGGGTCTTTTTTGGCTATCCTTTTCTTTCGGCCTCCAGTCTGACTATGATAGATAAGGGGAAATCCAATAAAATAATGGAACAGAGGTTGTACCTCTCTTCAACCACTCCTGTCCTGGAGCAAGCTTAGCCAGCCATCCCATCCTTGTGGCAGGAGCCCTACAGGTCACTTGAAAGCTGACTACTGGCAGTGTAATTTCATATAACGAAGGCTTTCCATCCATGAAAAAAATAACGATTGGGGACTTCTTAAGTGGTACCTTCCCTCTCCGGAACCTTTTTTACCATTTCCTCTCAGACCATGACCGGAGTGCTGATTGCTATTGGCTTCGGCTGGATGTGTTCATCGCCACTGGCATCATGTGGTTTACGTCACTAGATCCTTCTCTTTCTTTGACTTGAGTACTTGAACTGGATTTCTTAAAAAGCGCATAAGATGAGTTGACTAGCCTGAAGCCAAGGAAATGTAAATTGGTTACGAAAGCGTTCCCCCGCAAGAAAGAAGCGGCTCTTTCCACGGCGGAGTCACTATTGACTCTATTTTTTATTATAGTAAATCAGTGTATCAAGATGTCAATCTGAGATCTTATTTCGGTTCGATACGTCCACCTACGAGACTCACCTTTGGCTTTCGTCTCGGTAGGTGTATTATTCTACATTTTCCCAAAATTACATTCATTCATTTCTTTCTTCCCCGTCGACCACGACGACTGAAACGGCGCGAAAAAACCAGACCCGGAAAGGGGAAGGGCCGGTGGTGGACATTCGGGAAAGTCGGGCCGATCAGGTGTCTTCATTTAAGCGACAATACAGAAGAAGAACGAAACGAAGTGAGAGGCCGGGAGGCAGAGAAAAGAGTCGAGTCGATCAGGCTCGACGACCGAGAGAAGGAAAACGAAATCAGGATTTGGCCGAAAAAGAAGCAAGGCTATGGATACTATGACCGATCACCATCGATAAAGAATCATCTTTCTAAATCACTTCGGGTGAGCGGGGCCTTCAAGCATCCGAAATACGCCGGGGTTGTAAATGACATAGCGTTCCTGATAGAAAATGACAACTCCTTCAGAAAAACGAAGTTATTCAAGTTCTTTTGCCCAAAGAAGTCCCGCTTCGACGGCCCGACGAGTCATCTACTTAAAAGGACCCTCCCTTCAGTGCGCCTCTCCTTGAATTATTCGGTCATGCAATATTTTTTGAATATAAAGAACCAAATTCATTTCGACCCCGTCGTAGTTCTCAATCATTTCGTGGCACCGGGCGTGGCTGAACCATCTACAATGGGGGGAGCGAATGCACAGGGAAGAAGCTTAGATAAGAGAATACATTCTCGCATCGCTTTTTTTGTAGAAAGCTCGACCAGCGAAAAAAAGTGTTTGGCCGAAGCCAAAAAGAGGTTGACTCACTTCATTCGCTTGGCGAATGATCTTCGTTTCGCGGGAACAAGAAAAACCACCATCTCGCTCTTTCCTTTCTTCGGTGCTACCTTTTTCTTTCCAAGGGATGGGGTTGGGGTGTATAAAAACCCTTTTTTTAAGGATGCCCGGAAAAAACTCCTAGGTCAATTAAGGATCAAATGTTGGAACCTCATGGGTAAGGATAAGGTAATGGAATTGATAGAGAAATTCATAAACCTAGGTAGGATAGGAGAATTGATAAAGGGAATAGAGATGATGATAGAGATCATACTGAGAAACAGAAAAATTCCGTACGGGTACAACTCTTATTTGAACGAAATGAAAAAAATGCGATCTTTATTGTCTAATAGAACAAACACTAAGACCTTAATTGAGTCGGTCAAGATTCAATCTGTTTATCAAAGTGCTTCTCCGATTGCTCAAGACATCTCTTTTCAACTGAGGAACAAAAAAAGATCATTTCGTTCCATTTTTACTAAAATAGTGAAGGATATCCCATTAGTAATGAAAAAAGGGGTGGAGGGGATCCGTATATGTTGTTCAGGTCGATCAAAAGGCGCAGAAATAGCTAGAACTGAATGCGGAAAGTATGGAAAAACTTCTCTTAATGTATTTAACCAGAAAATCGATTATGCTCCTGCGGAAGTATCTACTCGTTACGGAATCTCAGGTATCAAAGTTTGGATTTCATATAGTAAAAAAAGGGGGGGACGTGCTATATCCGAAACGTAAGCTTAAGGAAAAAGCATTTAGGCCCATTTGATTTTCCCGATTCTGATATAGAGGTCTTTTTTTTGGTCAACCAATTTGGAGAGTTTGCTTTTACACATTTATTTGTCTGGGGGAAACACAAAAGGAAAAGAAAAGCGCATATGGCACAAAAAGGAAATCCGATTTCGGTCAGACTGGATAAAAATTGTAGTTCAGATTCCAAGTGGTCACGTATATCTTCTCTGCTTCTGCTTTTCCTTCGCAGAATGCTTTTCAGGGGGGTGATGACCTATTTTGGACATTTGTTGTGGGACTGGAAGGGGGCTGCCCTCCTTCTTGCATTGACAGATTGGATCGAGTGGGTCTTACCAGTCATAGGTGATCTTACTCTTTCTGTCGGAGGCGGTGCCAGCTCTTCGAAGCGACCGCGTTTCGATCTAAATCTTCCTCCAGCTGAAGAGCTTGAGTCTGCCTCAACCTCGGCCCCGGAAGACCCACAACCTCTACCTCTCTCGATAGCGGAGCAGGTGATTCGAAATCGCTTAAAAAGAGGAGGAGGAGCACATGTTCCTGATGCTCAACTATTAGAGGAAGTGCGGGCGATCGCTCGATGCAAAGGGCAGATCGTCGATCGGATGTTTGAATTGGATATCGAATCACCTGAATTTTGGCGACAGCACAGAGAGGCCATTATTCAGGATTCAATTCTTACAACGAACCAAACCGAGTATCCTTCTCGCCTACTGTTGCGGAAGCTTGCCGATTTGAGGAACTCAAATGTCCACACTTCCGCGACTTATCGGAACATGTTGAAAATCAGAAAAAAGTTTCATGAGCTTGGAACTTTGAAGTTTTAAGAAAACTCCTTTCTTTTTCGGGATTTTATTAATTAATTTTTTTTTCGGAAGACCTTCACAAAGATATCCAAATGCTTCTGGAAGTCTATTTGTTAAACTTAGGGTAGACTACGCCTTTTGGTTCGAGGACCCGTTGGTCAAAGGAAAGGGGAGGTCCTGATTCCGAGACAGAGCCGTATGACGCGAGAGTGTCACGTACGGTTCCTTTGAGAAGGGTGTGATACCACCACCTATCAGGCCCGACGAGCGGTCCACGGAGCTGCATCCCTACTCACCTGGTCCATGCACATCGCTCTCTCCAGGAGGTTGGCTGCCTATTCTAGATCTTCCCATTTTCAAGAAGATCCCGGGCTCGATCTGGTTTAGTATCAAGGTGATTCTCTTTCTCTTTCTATATATATGGGTCCGTGCAGCATTTCCACGATATCGTTATGATCAATTAATGGGACTTGGCCGGAAAGTCTTCTTGCCTCTATCATTAGCTCGGGTAGTCCCCGTTTCTGGTGTTTTAGTCACCTTTCAATGGCTCCCTTAATTATGTGCGAGGAATTGCCCTCTTGAGTAATGGGAAGCGGGCTAGTCCCCGAAAATGCCCCTTCCTTTGTCGTTGGGGAAAAAAATCTTCCTTGCCTGTTCCTAGGAACTCAGTAAAGTGACCAGTAAGTCAGCGGGCATTGAGTCAGGCAGTCTTGTACAGGTCCTAGAGTAAAGTGAGGAATGAAAGGTTCTCGCTCTTAGCCTAGGATAGTCTCAAGTAGAGGTGTTACAGGGAAGGGAGTTAGCAATCCAAGCTCATTAGGGACCCTTTTTCGACGAAACGTAAGGCTACGAAGGCATGAGATGCAGTTCTTTAATCATTCCAGTCAGAATTGAAAGTCCGAAATCTTCTATTTTTATTTTCAAAACTGGAAAGGAGGAAGACTGCACGCCGCCCCTTTACTGGATTGGCTAACTCACAAAATCTCTTTTTTAAGATAGAGAACCTGCTGAGAAAAAACCGGCCATCTCATTTAATATGAGCCAGGGAAATGGGTTCTGAGCCTCTCCGTCTCCTACTCCCCCTTATCTCAACTAGAAAAAAAAATGAAGAAATTGACCTTTCAGCCAGTGTAGGGCGAGTGGTGGCAATAAAAATCTGAACTTTCTGGAATAGGAACCAAAATAGGAAAAAAAGTGGACACACCCGCAGGGAAACCCATCTCGAAACCTGCGAGTTGCCCAAAACCCTTTTTCTTGCTTGCCTTCGGATAATAAAATAAAGACTAGTTGCTTTAACCTGCCTTAGTTGCCTTAAGGCTTGTCTTTTTTTTTTTTTTTATAACCTTGTTACTTTTGAGCTACCCTTGCCTGAAAGCGGAAGAGGGAGGCTACTCCCCTGTTAGAAACATCAGAAGTTGCTAATCAACAGAAGTAAGCACCCCAGAAAGGGCCTCAAGTCAAGGATCTTAGCTTAGAAGCGGGTCCAAGTACCATGCCATCCCCAGCCAACCACTCCACACAAAGAGTCCAAGAGGGGAGTTGGAGTCCTTGGAATGGAAGAAAACGAGGCTTTAGATGCTTCCAAGATCGAAAGAATAGAGGACCCGCCCAGTCCTCTATCTCAGTCTCAACAGAAGTTAAGAGGAAGGACACAGACAAAAGAAAAGACAGAAGCTGAAATAGCTAATTTAAGGGTCCCCCGGCAAAAGCAAAAATAAAAGTGCTATCGTGGAACATTAGAGGCATAGTCTGTCGGAGGAAAAGACAGACCATCAAACAGTTTTGCTTATCAAGGCAAGGCTAGTATATTAATATAACTTTAATATAACTAGATAGAAAGCCAGAAATTTTCAATAAATGGGCGCGGACTCAATAAAAAAAAAGTTTGTTTTTTTTTTTTTCCAAAAAGTGTCTAAGAAGAGATGTATTCACTGTAATCTCCGAGGGTATCTGCCCCGTGGTGGCACTCTTTTTGACAAAAAAATCCTCAGGAAGACAAGCAACTGTATTCAACATCCGCGGTCCTGCTATAATCAGTCTCAGAAGCCAATTCCTTATAAATTTGACCCTGACTTCCTCAGAGAAAAACTCCGCTTGTTGCAATGAATTAGTAATAGCTGTACCTTATTAAGCAGTAGCGGTAGCAATAGGATAAAGTAAGGCACGAAAGTAACTTCTTGCACTAAGGCAAGGTTTAGAATCTACATGGGGAAGGGAATGAGCTGGTGCTTAAATAGCCATTGTTTGCCGGAGGGAAAGAAAGGGTTGTGAAAGAAAAAGCTTCACATTCAGGCACGGAATCAACTGTGATCGAATAAGCTGTTTTGAGGTCTAGAAGCAAGGTACTGATTGGGGAAGGCAGGGAAGTAACTGAACTGACTTAATCCTTTAGGTATTCGAAGAGCAGAAGGCTGACTAAGAAAAGCAAATGAATAAAGAGTAGGCATCTCATGCCATGGTTGTAGTGAAAGAAGAAAAGAAACTGTTGTCGGAATAACTGTCCATGTCCGATTCTATTCCTTCGACACCTTCCACCAGCATTGGATTCATTCTTAACTATCCCAACAAGCCCAGCTAAGAGCCTATTGGTCTTACCAGCAGCCTATCCTATTCTCTGCTCCCGAAGAGCCTAGACCGCTAATGCCGTTGAATGAACGAAGACTTCCTTTCGGAAATGCTGTTGAAAGATTCATCCTCTGTGCACATAAAATTCTTCCTTAAAACAGGGCATTTCTTGCTTGATGCTTTCTTGAAATCAATTGCAATTCTTCATCTCGGGGATTTTCGTTGAAAGTCTACTTCCTTTCCTACACGTATAT
The DNA here is from genome assembly GCA_037832385.1 of Rhizophora apiculata. Classification (NCBI taxonomy): domain Eukaryota; kingdom Viridiplantae; phylum Streptophyta; class Magnoliopsida; order Malpighiales; family Rhizophoraceae; genus Rhizophora; species Rhizophora apiculata. The sequence continues at coordinate 66,261 of JBAPLK010000171.1, forward strand.
CTCAATCGGACAAGTTCACGTTTTCCCCGTATTTTTGGATGAAAGTCCATTTCCCTTCGGAGAGCTTGGTTGAAATCTTCAAACTTTCATTTTCCCCGTATTTTTGGATGAAAGTCCATTTCCTTTCCTAAGTGAGAGTGAAATTGTGCCATGATTTCAATTTCCCCGTATTTTTGCTTGAAAGTCCACTTCCTTTCCTAAACTTTGGAGTACTTGATATCATAGCTGCTGGAGAACTTGAAATCATAATAGGACTACGAACAATCATTACATTATATGACCGAACAACCAAAACATTATATGACCGAACATTACCATTCAAAATTTCGCCTTACCAACCCCAGGGAAACTCCGAATAATCTTGGAGTTGAGAACTACTCGGCAAAGACGGAGAGTTTATTATCTTATAATATGGCTCTTGAGGTGGTAACCTCAGTCTTCTTTCACTAGGAAAGGAAATAGAAACTCATGAGCTGGAGTCAACCTTCTCCCAATCTTTATTCAGTTGAGGTTGTGATCCCAACGTTCGAAGATCCTTCTGATGATGCTCTAGTCTCGGATTTCAAATCAAAGAAAGAAATCTCTTTTTGGTCGGTATAAAGATAAAGAAGAAGAACTCCTTGCTAAACCCGAACTCTAGGCTTTAGGCCGAAGGGAGAGACAAGTGAACCCTATATCCTATTTCAGTTGAAGACAAAGACCCTATTCCCTGGAGTCAGGCATCCAAGTATGGTACTAACTCAACCAATAGGTATAGGTATTAAAGGAGCGAAGGGACAAGACCTTTAGGGAGAGGTTCGCATCTGAACCAAGGTCTGAAACCAGAGACTCAACCGGAGCCGTAGAATCTGCTGAGAGAGAATCGGATGTCAGATGCTAGATAAGATCCTTGACCGAACCGAAGGAAGACGAACTAACTTAGGTACGAGACCCGAAGCTAAAGAGTTCCAGATTTGGGGTTGAACCGATAGGGATAATAGGTCTGCCCCTGCCCTTTCATTAGAGGCGGTTAACTCTCCTGCAGTAAGAAGCCTAAGCGGACTACCGATAGGAAAGACAAGCAAGGAAAGATTCTTCACTTTCTTTCAAGGAGCGAAGCTAGTAGAGTAAGGCATAAATCGGAGTTTAGTAGGGCTGGAGTTACGGAGCTAGGCTAAGAAGAAGAAGTAAGGAAGGGAGGAAACCACTTAGATTAGAAAGGAGACAAGGGGCGAAGAAGATGCTGACACAAAGAAGTTCGAAGAAGCTCCTATCTAGGAGAGGACGGTAACTCAGTTAGACTAAGAGGACGGGACTAGGACTAGTGGCAAGAGACAGATCGAAGGGATAGAAAGAACCATAGCCAGAAGGATCGAAGGGTACCCTTGCCTACTCTGATTTGGTGGGTATCGTAATCGTATAATAAGATCAAGGCTGCTTTTAGGAGTGATCAATCTCACAAACTATTATTAATATCATGATCGAGCCTGATGCCTAGCCGGGATTATTGCGTTGGATTGATCAGCGGAGTAGTCAACCCTGACCCAAGTGAGAAAAATCCACCGAGAGAACAGCCCGTTCCCGAACAAGCGCCCCCAATACCAAGGGCTGTTCTCGTTCCAGAATTGGAACAACCTCTGATTTCTGATCACGAGCGGCACACAAGCTATATGATCGATGATTCCAATGCGCTTCGATTTCACAGTGATACGGTAAATTCGATCTTTGTTAGAGAGCTATTAGTTTCCGATCTTCATAGATCTTAGAGCGACCAATCTTCCTTGTGCTGGATCTATTGACAAAAGTGTATATAGCCAAAAGGCCCGAGAAAATCCATCAATAGGCAATCCACAAAAATGGCTTTTTTGGTCTGGAAGGAAAGACGGATTCTCCTGTCTTCCCCTCTTAGTGCGCCAAGCATGAATAGATAGCAAGCGAAGATAAGCAGAAGCTATGGAATAGAGTCCTTACTTATTCTATGCTCTTTAGTGAAAGAGGAAGAATAGATAGCAAAGCTGCAACCGATTTGAGCTCTTAACGAATCCCCTGTGGAGGCAGTCAACGAAGTGAGAACTCAACTCTTACAGTTAGTTCTTATAAAAAGCTGCTTTAGCGGAGAGAAGTCTAAGGCATAGGCCTGCCTGTGCTATCTATTCTACTTTGAAGACCTTACCTTAATAAGAAAAGAATCCTTGATTAACCAACTCGTCAGTCTGATAAGAGCTCCCACTCAAGGCAAAGAGAGGAGTCAGGAGCAAGATCAGTAAGCGGCGGGAGGTCGGGAGATCTGGTCTTGATAGAGCTTAGGAAAGCGCTAGACAAAAATAAAACCAAGAAAAAGAAGAGGAAAGGTTCGCGGGGTCGATCCCACATCTGGCTCAAGAGAAGCAAAGGAAAAGAGCTCAACGAAAAGCAAAGATCTCTCGGGCAAGTGCTGTATCAAAGACGGATTCCCTGGAATCACAGCAGGATTCGGGGTCAGCTCTCTCATCATAAAGAAGTGAAAATGAAGACTCGGACTCGGCTACCGGCTGCCAATGGGATAGCACCGGAGCTACTGCCATCCTCTTTATCTTTCGCGCATTTCCTCTTTTGACTTGAAAGAAAAAGGCGGTGGTTAGAAAAGGAAAGCTGGCTCGACCGAAAGACCCTCTTTTGGGCAGCCTATTCGTAGACAAAGAAAGCCGATTCGCCAATTCTGATTCCTTGACTTTTCATCAAGGTCTTTCCCGAGGAAGAGGGAAGCAAGCAAAGCTAGCCACGGATCGGAGGGGAAATTGTCTTGTAACCGAAGTAGACTACCGAACGGGTGTGGGGAAGAATATCGCCAAAGGTTCCATTTCTGATTCCTCTCCAACGGTTAACTAAAGGGATTCGATTCTCTTTTACGCTAGGTGAGACCGAGAACTCGATTGCGGGTGAAGCCTTAGTTGTCGCTGGTGGTAGAGGAAGGGCTTTGAGTGGGCCAGTGAACGGTGAATCTTAAGAGATTGAAGATTGAGAAAGCTTTCTCGAGCAGGTAGAATTAGCTACTATAAGAACAAGAGAAAGTCCTTATGGAAGATCGATTTACCCAGAATCAGTCGTAGCCTATGCCTTCCGGCTTTCGATGATCAGACCTAAGAAAGGCAGGCGGCCTAATTCCGATCAAGGAGAAATTCCCCCAGAAAGGGTAGAGCCTTAGTTTCCCGCAGAAAAAATAGCCAAGGTCGGTGGAAAAGGAATAGTCAAGCTTTTTGGATAAAGGAAGCATTCATACTCGACCCGCGTCTGGACGCCCCTTTCGGGCTCACTTCCTGACAACCCAGCCCACAACAGGAAAGGAAATGGACAGGTATTGACAAAAGCCGAAGCCTCTAACTATTTTTAAGCTGGGTAACTGGTACCCTTATCGGAAAGGGGTTTTCGTCTACCTCCCCGGCATATGGCGGGCTTATAGGGCGCTGGTCTCCGTTAGGCTTTGAGTCTAGGAGTATAGCGATGGCTTCATCCACCGGTCCTACCATGGAACGAGTTTCTTCGCGCTTGGCCTTGAAATTTCGAGGCATCCTTCCCAAGACAAGAAGCGGCGCCGGATCCCGGTAGTGCGGTAGTACGCCCAGAAGAATGTCGTAGCCATCGTGTCCCAATCGGCCACGGAGCGGGGAGGAATTGCCATATACCAAAAAAGCGCATTTCCTTTCAGAGACAGAGGAGACTGCTTTAGAAGCAAGGCTTGATTGGTCGCCGAGTTTCCACAACGGGCCGTAAAATATATCAGATGCTAAGGGGCACCCCTTTCCGGCGTACATGCAGAAGTTGGGGATGGTATAGCTGTCCGGATACCATTCACTATCAACCCATTCTGCGTACGGTGGCTGGTAATTAGCAAGGGCCTGAGCATGCTGCGCATCCGGCCCATCTAAAACTTGTAATCGAACCCGCCTTTCTCCTGCTTTGAATGTCGGCCTATTTACGGGTCCACGGCCGTCTAAATCGACAGAGACCTTTACCTCATTCTCAGCCCCCCCTTACAGTCTCGGGCTATTGCGACCTTAGCTCGGCGTTCATCTTTCCGGTCTAGCTCAATGATGAGCTCTTTAGATGTTAAGTCTGTTCGGACGGATATGACGTTGCATGTCATCATCATGGGAACCTCATCATCGCTGGTATCCTCGGGTCTCGACGGATATCCGTCTGCAGGCTTAGAGCTTTGCCACCAATGAATTCATTATCATACTCTAATTAGAATGGCTTAATTGGTTTTGGTTTGGACTCTGCTCTCACTAACGTCGTAGAAAGCCATTCGTCAAGCGACCAAGCAATATGTGTCAATGTACTCTTTCTGTACCCCGATACCTATTGAGGAGCAAATCTCTGCACTCTCGTAGTAAATTATCCTTTCCTCGATGAACTGATGAACTAAAGTCCAGGCTGGGAACAAAAATACCACGAGATGTGGAGCGCGATAAAATCATTTCTCTCTCCAAGCTAGGAGGTTAAAGAGCTGTATTAATAGCTGCTTGAAGTCTTAGCTCTTTAGGAACGACCAGTAAGCGTAAACTAAACATCCGAAGGCGATTAATGGTTATTAGTATCATTTTCACCTTAGCTGATAACCTTGCTTCGCCACTTATGCTAGTCGAGAGAAAGGCCTATGAAAGCTGGTTGAAGTCTTTCTCCTCTCCAGTTTTCTTTTTCCGGTCTAACTTCTTTAAACCTACACACTCCTGAAAACAAAGATGGATGTCAGAATTTTTCACTGATCAGGTGTGATCAGTCTCATCTGTGTAAGAATTATGAATTCCTTTTCCAACTCGTCCCAGAATGGGCGTTATGGCAAAGAACAAGAAGAAAAAAAAAGGAGAAATTTGTCCAATAGTAACAAATGGTGCCTCCACGGGTTGACATCCGATCCAACCTAGTAGTAAGCAATCCGCCAAAAGCAACCAAAAGATTCCTTGGTGAATCGGGCGAAAACTTGAACTACGCACATACATACTTTTAAAAAAAGGTAAAGCCAACAGACATATAAAAACTGGTGCTATTGCGGCTACACCTCCCGATTTGTCAGGTATACTACGAAGAATGGCATGGATCGGCAGGAAATACCATTCCGGCACAATATGAGGCGGGGTGGGCATCGGATTAGCAGGTATATAATTGTCGGGATGCCCCAAAACATTAGGAGCATAAAAAATCCAAATGGAAAAAAAGATAGCAAAAGCTACCCAACCTACTAGATCCTTTACATAAAAATAAGGGTAAAAAGAAATTTTATCCATCTCTGAATGGACACCCAATGGATTATTTGATCCATATTGATGCAATGCAGCCAGATGAAGAAGACTGGCGCCTACTAAAATAAAGGGGAGTAAATGATGAAGACTAAAAAAACGATTTAAGGTGGCATTGTCCACGGAGAAACCACCCCAAAGCCAAGTCACTATGGTATCTCCTACTACAGGTATGGCGCTAGCTAAGCTTGTAATTACTGTAGCTCCCCAAAAGCTCATCTGACCCCAAGGTAGTACGTATCCTATAAAAGCTGTCACAATCATTAATAGGAAGATTACAACTCCGAGACACCGAACAAATTCCCTAGGACTGCTATAACTCGCATGATATAGACCGCGAAAAAATATGAAGGTGAACCACAATGAGAAACATACTTGCCCCATTAGCATGCATATAACGGAGCAACCAGCCCCCTTCAACATCTCTCATAACGTGTTCTACGCTGTTGAAAGCTAGATCCACATGAGGTGTGTGATGCATAGCTAAAAAAACGCCAGTTACTATCTGAATAACTAAACAAATACCAGCTAACGGACCGAACCCCCACCAATAACTAAGATTGCTCGGGTTGGATAATCTATCAAATGCTGATTAAGTGTGGAGGATATAGGTTGTTTAAGAAGAGAGAATCGTTGATTCCTTATAGTCATTTCTCTTTCCTATCGTGACAACTCTTGTTCTCCACCCTTTTTAGCGTTCTGGGGCCCTACTTACTATATATATATATAATAAATAGTACCCTTTCTTCCACCTCCGAAGGATAGAGGGGGTATACAGCGAAAGAAGTGTCGAAGGGGTCATCTTGGGTTACTGAAAAGTCGTCCGACTGCTCGGTGATCGAATCAGAGAGGTTTTGACCGCTTTCTCTTCTCTCCAGCCCTCTCGGACTGATCATCTTGCTGGAACAAAGCAAGCAAGCTTAGGAATGAATCTAATCAAAATTTAGGTCTCTGTCCGCTCTTCTTTCCTCTTCGGTGAAAGAGG
>JBAPLK010000173.1:4017-9017 GCA_037832385.1 Rhizophora apiculata
CAAATCCACTCGCCCAATAATTCACTGAATTCCGCCATGAAATGATATAACCCTTTGTTCTCTCGAAATGCCTAATATGGAAAAAAGTCAAAATATTGCTGATATATCTCTCCCTGTTATTTATTTGATTTGCTTCTATTTTTTCACACAAATTTCTGATCTTGCCTAATGAATGAGCGATTCTTGATAATGAACTTAATGAAAAGAAAACTAGTTAAGTCCGTGGCCGTCAATCAAATAAAGGCTGATACTATCCATGTGGATAGAACTATATCCACTTGGCGTCTCTAGGTTCGAAAGGGAGGCGATTCGAATCTGATAATTATAAATTCAGAAAAGGTTTTGAAGTGATCAGTAAGATATATTGTAGTTCTGTACGAACTGTTGGATTCGATCCCTGGATTGTAGTTCAACTTGGTCAGCAAGCACCCGCCCTGCGTCAAGTGCGGAAGCTGACGCGGGTTCGAGCCCGTCATCACCGCGACGGATCCAAATCCAATAAGGGAAAATACATCATCAACCCCTCTTCCCGCGTTTCTGTAAAGATTTCCGTTTCTGTAGTTTTCTGTAAAAGGCGTGGCGACAACGCATAGGAGAATTCATGTTCATTGCCCTGCCATATTCCGGATTCCAAGAAATATCGTACTGATACTGAGTTTGTCTTTATCACACTTTTTTGTCTTCCAATAAGCCAATTAAGATAAGATTAGATCATTAAAAAACAAAAGAGTTCTAGAACTTACCCCCCCACTTTTTTATATTTCGGCTTCCAATTATTTGTTTGGGGATTTCGTGTAGGTTTGTTTGGAACCAATGTAAGTGTAAAGGCGGTTAGATGATACTTCAGGTAGAATGATTGTACAGAGAAAGGCGATTAGTTTTGATAGAATAGAAAAGACTGGAAAATAAGAATAAATCAAAATAAAGTCTAAATCAAAATATTAAATCAAAATAAAGGTAAAGAATAAGTAAAGAAAGAAATTATCGATTAGAGCCGAACTCCATTTTTTGATTTGATTTGATATGGATAAACAATCTTTCTATGTTATACTATTCAATTTTCGACGATGAATCGATTTGATAGCTCAGATATTGTTATTCATGATATTTGATCCGATTCGACATGATGCAACATGGAATTCATCCAATTTATAGGCGAAAGATTTATCATCTCTATGGGATTAAATCCCGAGTTATTGCGACGTAAAGAAAAAAGAAAGGATGAGATTATGGAAGTAAATATTCTCGCATTTATTGCTACTGCATTGTTCATTCTAGTTCCTACTGCCTTTTTACTTATAATTTACGTAAAAAACTGTTAGTCAAAATGATTGATTTGAATGAAACTTGACCTCTTACTTCTTATCAATGATTGCAGAAAAAAAAAAAAAATGAAAAGGATTCCAATTTCGCATTTTAGATAAAAAGAGCGAACTAGAATCAGTAGTATTCTATGAGATCCGCTAGTATGGTAGAAAGAAAGATCTACCATACTAGCGGATCTCGTTTTGTTATTCTAGTAGATTTTTTTGTTATTCCAGTATATAAAGTTATAATAAAAATATAGGCTTAATATCGATCAATCTAGAATGTCATCTTCATATTCATCTATCGAGATATCAATTATCTATATGTAATCCCAATTCTATTTCTTTTTGCATCTAATCTATTTGATTTGATTTGTGTTGATTCCAATTAATCTGAAATAATCGAAAACCCATCCTTACTCTTACGATTCTACTTGTTAGATTTCTGATTATTTTTTAATATGAATCCTGACATCTACCGAAAGAATAAAATCACTGAAAGGAAAAAATAATAATAGTCTGGACATATACATATATTAATAAAATAAAATCGAGAAATCTTTTTTTAACATTCTAAAAAAAGTAATCGATTGAGCAATTAACAGGTCATCCAAAGAAATGAGTTCTATAAAAACTTTTTCAAAGTTCAGCGAAAAGGATTAGTAAACCTCGCGGATTTTAACCTTTGAATCATGATATGAAATAAATCAATGAAGAATGAAGTATAGCGTAAATCAAATTTTTAAAATAATAAAACACTAAACTAAGCACTACGTGCTTGTTTGTGAATTGTCCAAGAAAATATCTTATTATACCTAGTATCTCGTTGGAGAATCAATATGTCTATCTTATTTCTCATAGAAAAAAAAAGAAAAAGAAAATCTACTTAATTTAAATTAAATAATTATTTAATAACTAATAAAATAATTCAGATAATTATTTATTCAAATAATTATTTATTAAATAATTAGTTAATAACTAATAAAAGAACTCCTTTCTTCTCTTTTCTCTTTGAACAGGAAAAAGTCAAACAAAAACAAAACGATCTAGAAAAAAATTGGTTTAATTTTTTAACTCAATTACTAGTACCCTTAGAGACCACTTCTGCCCCATACTACGAGTGAAAGGGAAAATGTAAAGACTACCATTAAAGCAGCCCAAGCGAGACTTACTATATCCATATGAATTATGTCCCCTATTTCTATGAATATGAAAGAATTTTTCCAGCATTGTTCATTAATTAATAATTATTGTTCACTAATAATAGTAGAATAGCTAGCGCGGAGTCAAAAAAAAAAAAGGATTCTGTCCAATACAATACCATTGATGAAACAATCCAAAAAATACAATTAATTATTAATTATAAGAAGTTCTTATATGATTGCTAGTAGAATCGAAAAACATTAAGTACAAACAAAATACGCAACGGCCCTCCTGGAAGTGTCAAGAAAATGTTACTAAGATGTAAGAATAATAAGACCTATTCTTTCTTTTGTCTTTTGTTGCACTTCATTAAGTTAAGTCAAAAAATATAAAAATATAGAATCAAAATAGATCACTATCTGTTACATATCCCTATTTTTTTTAATATCCCTTTTCCATTTGATCTATTTTATTTATTTGCTATAATTTTCTTTATTTGCTATATAGCTATATATGTTATTTTTAATATATGTTATTTTTACTTTATATATATTTGTATATATATTTGTACTTTATATATATGTTTATGTTATTTTTAATATATGTTATTTTTACTTTATATATATTTGTATATATATTTGTACTTTATATATATGTTTATGTTATTTTTAATATATGTTATTTTTACTTTATATAAAAATATATAGAAATAATATATAAAAATAGAAAAATAAGAAAAATATAAAATATCAAAATTACTTTATTTTATATAAATAAAATATATAAATAAAAAAATAAAAATAAAAAAATAAAAATGGAAAAGGGATATTAAAAAAAAGGGTATGTGGATATGTATAAGTAAAAGCCAATTATCCATTCAATCGCTATTCGATTGATTGAATTCCTGAGTACTCAGGAACTTTTATAAGTTTGTATACAAAGTAACTTCCGCCCTTTCGACGAGTACTAATTAGATTCTTTGCCCTGCTATCCAATTTAATTCAAGACCCAGTCAGTAGGCATTACATTATCAGTAGGCATTACATTATCAGTAGGCATTACATTAATAGTAGAAGGTCTATTCTATCAAGATTTACCGATTCCCTTTCACTACTATAAATTTTCCTTGAATCCTAGAGCCAAGAATTTAGAACAGAACATTTTAGATGTCTAGAATCAAGGAAATATCAAGAGTACTTTTACCCCACGTGTTTCTGTTGGGAGCAAATTCGATAAGTTATATTAGCAAAACGGCAATAAAGTATTTCCCATCTTTTGTTGATCAGGCGACACCCGGATTTGAACTGGGAAAAAAGGATTTGCAGTCCCCCGCCTTACCACTCGGCCATGCCGCCAAGGTGCTACAAAATAGACGAAAATGTCCCCCCCCCTCTAGGGGGCACCAAACCTTTTTTTGTACTTGTGTCTTGAATCCTATTTTTCTTAATCTTAATCCCTTTCCGAAAATAAAAGAAATTTTTCCTTTTTTGATCTATCTCTTCGATTAATTTTATATAGTATCTCAAAACATACATTATCCAAATTTTTCCACTTTCTATTGAAATGAAAAAACAAATGTCAATTTTCAGTCACAAAAGCCAAAATTCTGAACAAATTGGAACCTTGAACCATTGACTGGGAATGGGAATGCGTGAAAAATTCTTGGATTTGAATCGAAAATTGTCTTTCCCTAATGATATAAGAAAATCAAAATTGAGACATAATTAATCAGTATTGATTCTTTTCAATAAAAAAGAATCTTTCTAAATTTGAATTATAACAATAATTATGAGTCTATGTAAATCCCAGAACATAAATTCTTTTCTTATACAGATATCTAATCGGATATCTTATCTGTCTATAATTACTATAGAAAATTTTCTATTCAATTCAAGTTTTAATTGAATAAAAAATATAGAAATTTTGATAGAGCACAGCATGTACTGTCCAGAATAGAACTGAAATAAAAGGAGAGATGTATATATAAATAACTATAGTTATATTTGGGTATAGTTCAGAGACCTTTTATGCACTTCAAATTATTATATTTTATTATATTATTATATTATATGATTATATGATACGAAGTCTATTAAAAAAATAGATAAAAATATATCTCAAGAACCTTTTTTTTTTTGAACTGAACAATGAAATGAAATCCACGAAAAAGACTAAGTGATAAAAAAATCCACTTTAATATTGTTATTGTTTCTAATTATTGGGTCTTTATCTCATCAAACAGATAAAATCCCGAATCCTTTTAGTTTACTGATATTCAATCATATTGAAATATTGAATATCATAATAATGGTATTATAAATTGAATCACTTTTTGTTTTGCTATTCTATACAAAACTCCATAAGTCGAAGTTAAGTGAAATTTCTCAATTCCTTTCCAGTTATATCTGCTGCAAATTCCAATTTGAGTATAAAATTTTCTTTATTCCTCCGTTCATACGTATTTTATACATTCCATATATAGAGTTAGATAAAATTTTATGTGATTCTGTAAACAGAATATAAAAAAATTCCATCATTGCTAGATTGATC
>JBAPLK010000173.1:16517-24000 GCA_037832385.1 Rhizophora apiculata
GAGTCAAGATATTATACATAATGTGACTATTCCACCAAAAAGTCTTCTTTTAGTTCAAAACGCTCAATATGTAGAATCAGAACAGGTGATTGCTGAAATTCGTGCGGGAACATACACTTTGAATTTTAAAGAAAGGGTTCGAAAACATATTTATTCCCACTTAGAAGGAGAAATGCACTGGAGTACCGATGTATACCATGCACCTGAATTTACATATAGTAATGTGCATTTATTACCAAAAACAAGCCATTTATGGATATTATCGGGGGGTTCGCGCGGATCCAGTATAGTCCCTTTTTCGCTACACAAGGATCAAGATCAAATGAATGTTCATTCTCTTTCTGTTGAAAGAAAATATATTTCTAAATATAGAAATAGCCCTTCATTAAATAATGATCAAGTTAAACACAAATTTTTTAGGTCAGATCCTTCGGGTAAAAAAGAAAATGGGATTCCTGATTATTCAGAACTTAATCGAATCATATGTACCAGTCATTGTAATCTCATATATCCTACCATTCCCCACGAGAATTCTGATTTATTGGCAAAGAGACGAAGAAATAGATTCATCATCCCATTCCAATCGATTCAAGAACGAGAGAAAGAACTAATGCCCTGCTCCGCTATTTCGATTGAAATACCTATCGGTATTTTACGTAGAAATTGTATTTTTGCTTATTTCGACGATCCGCAATACCGCAGAAAGAGTTTAGGAATTACTAAATATGGGGCCATGGGGGTGCATTCAATCGTCAAAAAAGAAGATTTGATTGAGTATCGAGGAGTCAAAGAATTTAAGCCAAAATACCAAATGAAAGTGGATCGCTTTTTTTTAATTCCCGAGGAAATGTATATTTTCTCCGAATCTTCTTCCTTATCCTTAATGGTACGGAACAATAGTATCATTGGAGTAGATACACAAATAACTTTAAATACAAGAAGTCGAGTAGGTGGATTGGTCCGAGTGGAGAGAACAAAAAAAAAAATGGAACTTAAAATCTTTTCTGGAGATATCTATTTTCCGAGAGAGACAGATAAGATGTCCCGACATAGCGGTATCTTGATATCATCAGGAATGGTACAAACCAATTCTAATAAATCAAAAAAATTGAAAAATTGGATCTATGCCCAACGGATCACATTAAATAAGAAAAAGTTTTTTGTTTTGGTTCGACCAGTAATCATATATGAGATAGCGGACGGTATAAATTTAGAAACACTTTTCCCACAGGATCTATTGCAGGAAAAGGAGACTCTGAAACTTCGAATTGTCAATTATATTCTTTGTGGAACTGGTAAACAAATTCGGGGAATTTCTGACACAAGTATTCAATTAGTTCGTACTTGTTTAGTGTTGAATTGGGACCAAGACAAAAAAAGTTCTTCGGTTAAAGAGGCTCACGCTTCTTTTGTTGAAGTAAGTACAAATGGTATGATACGTGATTTCTTAAGAATCCACTTAGCAAAATCCCATATTTCATATATCAGCAGAAAAAGGAATGATCCATTAGGTTCGGGATTAATCTCTGATAATGGGTCCGATCGCATCAATATTAATCCATTTTATTCCATTTATCCCAAGGCAAGAATTCAACAATCACTTAAACAAAATCAAAGAACTATTAGTACGTTGTTGAATAGAAATAAAGAATGTCGATCTTTGATAATTTTGTCATCATCTAGTTGTTTTCGAATGGATCCATTCAACGATGTAAAATATCACAATATAATAAAAGAATCGATTAAAAGAGATCCTATAATTCCAATCAGGAATTCGTTGGGCCCCTTAGGAACAGCCCTTCAAATTGATAATTTTTACTATTTAATAACTCATAATCCGATCTCGGTAATTAAATATTTGACACTTGACAATTTAAAACAGATTTTTCAAGTAATTAAATATTATTTAATTTTAATGGACGAAAACGGGAAAATTGTTAATCCCAATCTATGTAGTAACAACGTTTTGAATCCATTCAATTTGAATTGGTATTTTCTCCATCATAATTATTGTGAAGAAATATTCACAATAATTAGCCTGGGACAGTTTATTTGTGAAAATGTATGTATGGCCAAAAATGGACCCTACCTAAAATCGGGTCAAGTTATAATTGTTCACGTTGATTCTCTAGTAATAAGATCAGCTAAGCCTTATTTGGCCACTCCGGGAGCGACTGTTCATGGCCATTATGGCGAAATCCTTTACGAAGGAGATACATTCGTTACATTTATATATGAAAAATCAAGATCTGGTGATATAACGCAGGGTCTTCCAAAAGTGGAACAAGTGTTAGAAGTGCGTTCAATTGATTCAATATCGATAAACTTAGAAAAGAGAGTTGAGGGTTGGAACGAGTGTATAACAAGAATTCTTGGAATTCCTTGGGGATTCTTGATTGGTGCTGAGCTAACTATAGTACAAAGTCGTATCTCTTTGGTTAATAAGATCCAAAAGGTTTATCGATCCCAGGGGGTGCAGATTCATAATAGACATATAGAAATTATTGTACGTCAAATAACATCAAAAGTGTTGGTTTCAGAAGATGGAATGTCTAATGTTTTTTCGCCTAGAGAACTCATTGGATTGTTTCGAGCGGAACGAACAGGACGCGCTTTGGAAGAAGCGATCTGTTACCGAGTCATATTATTGGGAATAACGAGAGCTTCTCTGAATACTCAAAGTTTCATATCGGAGGCGAGTTTTCAAGAAACTGCTCGTGTTTTAGCAAAAGCGGCTCTCCGCGGTCGTATTGATTGGTTGAAAGGCCTGAAAGAAAACGTTGTTCTAGGTAGTATGATACCCGTTGGGACCGGATTCAAAAGATTCATGTACTGCTCAAGGCAACATAAGAACATTCCTTTGAAAACCAAAAAGAAGAGTTTATTCAAGGAGGAAATGAGAGATATTTTGTTCCACCACAAAGAATTATTTGATTCTTGCAGTTCAAAAAATTTCTATGATACATCAAAACAATCATTTATAGGATTTAATGATTCCTAAAAGCGGATTTATTCTTTTAACTATCTAATTATCGGTGGTCCTGTGATTTTTTTTTTTTTTTTTTACATGTGATTTGTTAACAGTTAATAGTAATGTTAATAGTAATAAAGAATAATCAAAATAATAAAGAAATAAAGATAATTAATAAGGAATAGAAAGAAATTAATCGCTTGGATTATGTATCAACGTCCAATTTCCGGGAAAAGAGAAGGTTCCATCGGAACAATTATTTATTTCAGGGTACCTTGTCTCTCTTTTTTTTTCATTGAAAAAAGAGAAAAAGAGAGAGGAAGTATGTGTAGAAATGATAAGAAGATATTGGAACATTAATTTGGAAGAGATGCTGGAAGCAGGAGTTCATTTTGGTCATGGTATTAGAAAATGGAATCCTAGAATGGGACCTTATATTTCTGCAAAACGTAAAGGTATTCATATTACAAATCTTACTAGAACTGCTCGTTTTTTATCAGAAGCTTGTGATTTAGTTTTTGATGCAGCAAGTAGGACAAAGCAATTCTTAATTGTTGGTACCAAAAAAAAAAGCAGCTGATTTCGTAATGCGGGCTGCAATAAGATCTCGGTGTCATTACGTTAATAAAAAATGGCTCGGCGGTATTTTAACGAATTGGTCCACTACAGAAACGAGACTTCAAAAGTTCAGGGACTTACGAATGGAACAAAAGACAAGGAGACTCAACTGCCTTACGAAGGGGGATGCGGCTCGATTGAAAAGACAGTTATCTCACTTGCAAACATATCTGGGTGGGATTAAATATATGACAGGGTTACCCGATATTGTAATAATCGTTAATCAGCAAGAAGAATATACGGCTCTTAGAGAATGTATCACTTTGGGAATTCCAACGATTTGTTTAATTGATACAAACTGTGACCCCGATCTCGCAGATATTTCGATTCCAGCGAATGATGACGCTATAGCTTCAATCCGATTCATTCTTAACAAATTAGTAGTTGCAATTTGTGAGGGTCGTTCTAGCTATATACGAAATCTCTGATTAATAATAAGATAAATAAATTTTTTTTGAACTCCATAGATTTATGGAATCGGTTACTATTCCTGAATCGTACAAAAGAGATAAAAATAACCGGAGATAGTCTGTCATTAATGAGTATCCAAAATATACAATTCAAACAGTAAATTCGAAAAAAAAGATGGTTGAATCAAGATAATTCCTTTTCAAGTTTTCTTTCTTTTATAGGGGGTAATATGAATGTTCTATCATGTTCCATCAACACGCTAAAAGGGATATATGATATATCCGGTGTGGAAGTAGGCCAGCATTTCTATTGGAAAATAGGGGGTTTCCAAGTCCACGCCCAAGTCCTTATTACTTCTTGGGTTGTAATCGCTATCTTATTAGGTTCATCTATTGTAGCTGTTCGGAATCCACAAACCATTCCGACTGCCGGTCAGAATTTCTTCGAATATGTCCTTGAATTCATTCGAGACGTAAGCAAAACTCAGATTGGAGAAGAATATGGTCCATGGGTTCCCTTTATTGGAACTATGTTTCTTTTTATTTTTGTTTCTAATTGGTCAGGTGCACTTTTACCTTGGAAAATTATACAATTGCCTCAGGGGGAGTTAGCCGCACCTACGAATGATATAAATACTACTGTTGCTTTAGCTTTACTTACGTCAGTAGCATATTTTTATGCGGGCCTTAGCAAAAAAGGATTAGGTTATTTTGGTAAATACATTCAACCAACTCCAATCCTTTTACCCATTAACATTTTAGAAGATTTCACAAAACCTTTATCACTTAGCTTTCGACTTTTTGGAAATATATTAGCAGACGAATTAGTAGTTGTTGTTCTTGTTTCTTTAGTACCTTCATTGGTTCCTATACCTGTCATGTTCCTTGGATTATTTACAAGTGGGATTCAAGCTCTTATTTTTGCAACTTTAGCTGCGGCTTATATAGGCGAATCCATGGAAGGGCATCATTGATTAATTTTCAAAATAGTTTTTTTTTAGCTTAGTGCAAGGCAATCCCTGCCTTGCTCAAGAGAATCTACTTAGTAAACATAAATATACACAAATAGACAAAAAAGTCTATACAATCTAGAGGAATAGTAAAACAGCTTACAATATTGGCGAATTGTAAAAAAAAAGGGGGAAAGAGATCTAAAAGATCTTTTTCCTAAAATTCGTTTGTTTGGTCCTTTTATACCTATTTCCAATGAATATTTTCTTTCTATTGTCATTGTTGATTTTTTCATTCATTCAATTCCAATCTTAGGAACCATAATTTACCAACCATAATTTACTTAGGAATTCTTGATTTTTTCATTTTTTATAATGTGTGATTAAAAAAAGGTTTTATAGAGTAATGCCTATTTAATTTCAGTCGTTTTTTTTATTCAATTCAACGATTGACCAAAACAAAAGAACAAAACAAAAGAAAATATTAATAAATAATAAATTACATGAACTTAGATCAACCAAAGACTTCTATTTCTATGCAATGATTCAGACCAATGAATTTGTCCATTTAGATTGATTGTATCCGTGTGGGAAAACGATAAATAAAAGGAAGCGAAGAGTTTACAAAAAATGAGATTCAGAAAAAAGGGGTTATTCAGGAGAGTGGGATCAAACTAGGTGTATGTAATATATATATATAATAGATATAAGCCTACTTTCCTTTGGAAAAATAATTTGAATTTTTGAATCTGATTGAATCTAAGATACGAACAGTTGGTTTACGTTATGACAGAAAGACATGTATATGTAATGGTAGGTATTAACTAGTTATATATGAGCTAAAAGATATAATTTAATCTGCCCTACTACTAATGGTAATGGGAATTTAGATAGGGATTCCAATAAAAAAAGAGTCCTTTCTTCTCGTTTGTAACTGTGAATTGAATAAAAAAATTCAATCAAGAAAAAAAAAAAAGAAGAGTTCGAATTCAAAGAATGCTTTGAAACAAAGAAATGTAAAAACAAAAAATTGTATGAATTGACAAAAACTTTGTAGATAGTAAGTAAAAAATGGATATCAAAGTAATTTTGATGATTTATTAATATTATTACTTTAATTTTAATTCGGAGTTCTTAATTACTTTGCTTCGACTGATTGAAAATCTTATCAATGGAATAGAATAATTCAATCATAATTTATTGGTTGATTGTATCATTAACCATTTCTTTATTTTGGTGCGAGGAACTTATCATGAATCCATTGATTTCTGCCGCTTCCGTTATTGCTGCTGGGTTAGCCGTTGGGCTTGCTTCTATTGGACCTGGGGTTGGTCAAGGTACTGCCGCGGGCCAAGCTGTAGAAGGCATCGCGAGACAACCCGAGGCGGAGGGAAAAATACGAGGTACTTTATTGCTTAGTCTGGCTTTTATGGAAGCTTTAACAATTTATGGCCTGGTTGTGGCATTAGCACTTTTATTTGCGAATCCTTTTGTTTAATCCTAAAAAAAATACATATTTTTTTTTTTATTACCTTGGATTTGCTGCTTGCTTTTTCAAATTATATCAAGATTTCACTCCTATAATTTTATTTTTTATTTATTTAGTTTTTATTATATTTTTTATTGTATTATTTTTTATTATTTTTTATTATTTTTTATTATATTGGGATTTATTAGATTGGGATTATATTGGGACAATAACTCACGGGAAGGATTGATTTGAGGATGAGGAATTAGTATACCGACTCGCTTTCTTCCTTCCCCCCCCTCTTAGTTCAATCGAAACTTTTTTTTTAAGTTTTTTAAGGAAGTGTTGCAATAAAAACAAAGGATATATTTTATAATTTACACAAGACCTGGTACCGAATTCCAATAAAAAAGTATTTCTTTTATTATAAATTTCCAATTAAAAAAAAAAAAAATCAATTTATACTATCTAGAAATCGAATACATTTTTTTTTATTCTGTTTAGTTCGATCTATTAGAAATAATAAGTATTAGAAATAATAGGTAATAGGTAAATGACTAAAAAAAAACAAGAAAAAAAAAGAAACAAGAGCAGAAGAATAAAATAAAGAATAATATATAAAAATAATAATAACAAATAAAAATAATAATTAGTCTGTCTATAAGAGAAGAGGAAATCCTATGAGAAATGTAACCGATTCTTTCGTTTCTTTGGGTCATTGGCCGTCTGCTGGGAGTTTCGGGCTTAATACCGATATTTTAGCAACAAATCCAATAAATCTAAGTGTAGTACTTGGTGTATTGATTTTTTTTGGAAAGGGAGTGTGTGCGAGTTGTTTATTTCAAGAATAGGCTGGATTGAACCAGTTGTACTTTTTTTGGTTTTAACTAGCAACTAGTAAAGAAAAAAAAAAAGGTGCATGATCCTGCGAATTACTTCTGAATAAGTTAAAAAATCATCTTTAAGAATCATAGCATTTCGTGATTTATTGGTAAATTTGATTCTCTATCAACCAATAAGGTAGGACCATTAACATGGTTAAAGCTAAAGCTAAATTGTTTGAAGT
>JBAPLK010000174.1:5000-10000 GCA_037832385.1 Rhizophora apiculata
TTAAATATTAAAATTTTTCGGATATTTATATATTGGAATATATTAAAACTTAATATAATAAATTAATATAATAAAATAAAACCATTTATTAATAATTTATTAATATATATTATCTTATTATCTGTTTAATAAATTAGACTATTGTGATAATAGATTATTTAGTATTTACTATTATATAATTTAATAAATTATAGATATAATATATGTCGAAATATAAAGAATTCATATATTCATATTCATATATTCATATATAAAATTTATACATATAATTATATTATTTATATATAGAATTCTATTAATATAGAATTCTATATATAACTATATATAACTATACATACTATTAAAATATACTATTAAATTTAAATTAGATTTAAATTAGTTAGAATAATTAGAATTCAATTATGAATTATTAATTAAAAAGAATTCTAATTAAGATAATTAAGAATAATTACGAATTAGGAAAGTGAAAGTAATAAAGAGAGCTAAAAAAAGAGAAATGGAAGAAAAAAAGGCTTTTTTGAGCCTCACTTGTTGTGTACTATGAGATAGTAATTACCAATTTAAAATTGGGAGAGATGGCTGAGTGGACTAAAGCGTCGGATTGCTAATCCGTTGTACGAGTTATTCGTACCGAGGGTTCGAATCCCTCTCTTTCCGGTTCTGTTGATAACTTAGTATTTTTTTTTTATCTTTTTATCTGTCAAATTTATCGAATCTTTTTTTCTTTTGTTTTAGTTACTTTTGTTTTATTTAATTTAATAGTTCAAGATGTAGAATAAAGAAAATGCTCAAAACATTTAATTAAAAATCAAGAAAGGAAAAACGATTATGTTTTATTCTTCACGTCCCGGATTGCGCCCCGGATCATTAGATAAAAATCCGAAGATGAAGAGAGAAACAAAGAATATCACTACTGTGTAAACAAAGAGTTTGAGAGTAAGCATTATACAATCTCCAAGATCTTTTTTTGGTTTGGAAAAAGAAAAAAGAAAATAGATTCTTTCTTTTTATACCACTTCTACCACATATAATATTTTGACATTAAGAAACAAAGCGGTTTCTAGAAATCGAAAAAAAAATTGTATAAATTCATTTGTAATAAGAGTCCAATCTTTCGTTGCCAAAAATTTTCTTTTTTTCATATCCACAATTATATAGTGCGGGGGACTCTAATAGGATTTCTTTCCATAGAATGAAAAAAATTCCAAAATGGAGTAATCGAGATTTCTCGCGTCTATACAATAACTTCAATGGTTTAAATTGAGGACTTATACTATAAGACTTATTTGATCTTATTAATTGCTAATTGCTATAAGTTTTTTTTTATCGAATAAATCGTGAATTCTTTTAGGCTAGTGTTAAAGATCTCATCGAAAACTTACAGCAGCTTGCCAAACAAAAGCTAATAGAAAAAAAAATACAGGGATTACTGGCATAATATCTACGATTGGGTTCAAAAAAGCGTAGGCTTCGGGCAATTTTGTGAAGAAAAAACTGCTTGAATAAAGGGCAGAATTAAGACAGATACAAATCAAACTAAAAAGATTAAGCATAACAAAGATTTTGTTCTTGAAAATAATTCTATTTTGACTGAGTTATAAATATATTATTGATATAAAATAAAAAATAAGGTAGACCAAAAAACGTTCTTTAAACTTAAACTCACCTAATCAAAAATCCTTGAATTCTCTGAATTCAAAAAAGAATAAGAATAGACGAAATCATATTTTCATACAATATCCTAATTGAATTATATATTATAATCAATCAATTCAGTTTCATTTTATATCTACATATATTAAAATCCGAACAAGAAGCTAATCTTAATTTATTTCATAGATACTTGGGCGAGAATTGACGAAGAACCCCTACCACTATTACTTTTTATGAGTGTTGAATAGAAATATAAATGGGGCGTGGCCAAGTGGTAAGGCAACGGGTTTTGGTCCCGCTATTCGGAGGTTCGAATCCTTCCGTCCCAGAGCATACCTATATTCATATATTAAAATGAAAATAAGGATTGCCTTTTTGAACAATTTTCTATTTAGGAGGATAATAAATTCAATTTTTGTTTCTTATTTTTAATGATTTTTTTTCGCAATCATATCTTTTTAAAAAATTTTATCATGTTGAAATAATACGCAAATTAATTGAATCTCTTTTTTATCATAGAATGCTTTGTTTTATAACTTATAACGACAAATTTTTTTTTTTGTTATTATTTAATTATTTTTTTATATTTTTTATACTAGTGAATATAGTTTGTAGTGAATTTTTTTGGTTAAATTGAATTGAATTAATTCTTTTGTTTTTTTCATTGTGTATATTTTTAACGCATTCACATTCATATTGACAACAATGTATCAAATAAATATAATCGGATCTGGATAATTGTATCTTGTCTGTAGATCTATTTAATTTTTCTCTGTTCCATGAGTTTTATTTTTTTATTCATTCAAATAATGGGTTTATTGGATGTGCTGTGATACAAAAATATGTTTTTGATTAAATTTTTGATATTAAATTTTTGATTATTGATTAAAAAAAAAGAAAAAATTTATATTTTCTATTTATAAAAAATGTTATAAATAAATGTTATAAATTATAAATAAAGTATTGTTCTAATTGTTATATTAAGTTATAGAAACTAAAATATATTAAAAATATAATATAAAATGGGTAAATAAAAATATTTAAAAATAAATGTTTTAAAAATTTTTATTTGAAAAATATTTATAAAGGTATTTATTATAAATCTATCTATATAACTATCTATATAATAAATACAATAATAAATAGAAAACTATCTATATACTATATATATCTATATAATAATAAATAGGAAATATTAAAATATTAAATAATAAATTTTTATTTTTCTTTTATCTATTTTTCTTTTATCTATTTTTCTTTTATCTATTTTTCTTTTATCTATATATATATTTATATATTTTATCTATATATATTTATATATATATATATTATATGATATGTTATAATGATATGTTATATATTTTATATATTTTTATTTATATATTTTATATATTTTTATTTATATATTTTTTATATATTTTTATTTATACTTTTTTATACTTTTTTACCTTTTTTTTTTACCTTTTTTACACTTTATATTTTAATACTTTATATTTTAATCTTTATATTTTAATACTTTATATTTTTAATACTTTATATCCTATTATTTTACTTATTATTTCACTTTATTTTTAACTTTATTTTTCACTTTATTTTTAACTTTATTTTTATTTCTTTGATATTTGAATTGAGATTTTTTTGAGAATTTCTTTGATTTTCATCTGATCTTTTTTTTATGTTCAGAATCCATTAGAAATTATTTCATTTCTTGGTTCTTTCTTTATAATTTAATGTTGTGATTGTGTCATACGATTCAATCTCTTTATTTATTTTGATTCGGATTGTATCTACATAACCTAATTTTTTTAGTTCTTTTTTTTAGTTCTTTTTAGGGTTGCTAACTCAACGGTAGAGTACTCGGCTTTTAAGTGCGACTAACATCTTTTACGCATTTGTATGAATAAAGAGATTCGTCCATACCATCGGTATAGTTTGTAAGACCACGACTGATCTTGAAAAGAATGAATGAAAAAAACAGCATGTCGTATCAATGTCGAATTCTGAGAATATTTCATTTTTACTGGATCCGTTACTAACCTTGTTTGCATTCTTGGTGCGGAACATTCAAAAATGAATTGAAGATGGGGTCGAGTGGAATAAATGGATAGAGCCCCACGGCTCCAATTATAGGGAAACAACAAAGTTACGAGCTTCCGTTCTTAATTGGAACGATTATCCGATTTAATTAGACGTTAAAAATATATTAGTGCCTGATGCGGGAAAGGTTTTTCCATGAGTAGATTTTCGATTTTTTGAATGAGCCCTAACTATGAGTTATTCTCCACTATGCGCGGGAGATGAATGTGTAAAAGAAAGAGTATAGTGATAAAGAATTTTTTTTTTTCAAAACAAAAATCACAAGAGCGATTGACTTGAAAAAGTAAAGGATTTCTAACCATCTTCTTATTTTATTCTATAATAAACATAAAGTAACTATAATGAACATAAAGTAATTATATGGAAAAATAAGGGATAGAGAGTCTGTATATGAGTTTATCTGTTTCCGAAGTATCTATTCTTTTTTTAGTATACTCCTTTGTTTTTATTCTATCGCACTATGTATCATTTATTTAATATTTAATAATAATAAACCCCAAAATCCTCTATCTTTGCTTCAATCAAATCTAAGTTTAAAATGAAAATAAAATGGAGGAATATCAAAGATATTTAGAACTAGATAGATCTCGAAAAAATGATTTCCTATTCCCACTTATCTTTCGGGAATATATTTATACATTTTCTCATGATCATGGTTTAAATAAATCTATTTTGTTGGAAAATGAAGGTCATAACAATAAATTTAGTTTAGTAATTATAAAACGTTTAATTACTCGAATATATCAACAGAATCATTTAATTATTTCTGCAAATGATTCTAACCAAAATCCATTTCTTAGGTACAATAAGAATTTATATTTGCAAATGATATCAGAGGGGTTTGCAGTCATTGTGGAAATTCTATTTTGCCTACAATTAGTATCTTCTTTAGAAGAGTCCGAAATAGTCAAATCTCATAATTTACGATCAATTCATTCACTATTTCCTTTTTTAGAGGACAAATTTCCACATTTAAATTATGTATCAGATGTATTAGTACCTTATCCTATCCATTTAGAAAAATTGATTCAAACCCTCCGCTACTGGGTAAAAGATCCCTCTTCTTTGCATTTGTTCCGACTCGTTGTTCATGAGGAGTGGAATTGGAACAGTCTTATTATTTCAAAGAAATCTATTTATATTTTTCCAAAAAGTAATCCAAGATTCTTCTTTTTTCTATATAATATTTATGTATATGAATACGAATCTATCTTTTTTTTTCTCCGTAACCAATCCTTTTATTTACGATC
>JBAPLK010000174.1:17500-27804 GCA_037832385.1 Rhizophora apiculata
CTGTGTGTAATTGAATATTTCGCACGTAATAGTCGCTTCACACGATCATTTGTTTATTGTCTAACCAATCAAGTATTTACGATATGTTCTCAAAAATCGTATTCGGCGGATATCCCCCAAAACTCACGAACAAGATTCGGAATTCCATATAAATTGAGCACAATTTTGTAATAAATCCACTTTGAGAAAGAAGGGAAATGTCAAATATCATTGTTGAACATGACGCCAGCTCCTTGTTGTTTGAAAACCCTCACTGAAAGGTTGTGCATTTTCAACGAAAAGTTCATGAATCTAGAAGAAAAATGTCCCAATTCAGTGATTACGTTGACCCTTCCTGACTCAAACAATCTCTCAATAGGGTCCTTGCGGATTGGTTATCATATAAATAATAAAAAAGAACCAATATTGATATCTTCTCTTAATGAGAATCTCCAATTCCAGCGACAGTTGTATAGATGATCTACAAAGAAGCTAAATATAAAGATCCATTTCCTCCACCACGGCGAACCCAGTTAGATATGGCGGACATGATACACATGATTGGAGAACCCGAGTATCTCTTCGGAAAACAGCTCCAGAGAATCTTTTTTTCCTTTGGAAGACAAGACGAAACATTTTAAACCCATTGAATGAAGACAATGGACATGCCAATGTTCATTTTGGCAATGAATCTAGATACAAAATAACAGCTTCGTATTGTATACGATATATATAGGATCATAATACAAATAGTCAACACAACAACGTACTAAACCAATTGATGTGAATACATGCTGTTGAACTCTGTGATAAGTGAAAGTAAGATACCCAATTCGGGAATCCAGAATTTATAAAACGTTCTGATGGAAAAATGGTGATGAAGATCCCACGAATTGAATTATCCATAAAAAATCTCATAATTTAGCTCTCTCAATTCGAAACTCCCGGATTGACTTGATGTCTTTGTCATAATCCTATATAAGACGATTATCATAAATTATTTCATTGAATTTGATATTCCCATGTGAGAGTCCCGCTAAGCAATCAAAGAAAAACGTCAAGTTCCTACTGGATCACGCCAATGATGTTATTCTACTATATTGGCTACTGTATCTTGGAATCTCATATCCATACATGGAACGAATTGTGTGGTAAGTGGTGGCTAAGTCAACATATGATCGAACGTAAAACTAGTATACAACTTATTGAGACTAGAACTAT
The DNA here is from genome assembly GCA_037832385.1 of Rhizophora apiculata. Lineage (NCBI taxonomy): Eukaryota > Viridiplantae > Streptophyta > Magnoliopsida > Malpighiales > Rhizophoraceae > Rhizophora > Rhizophora apiculata. The sequence continues at coordinate 18,701 of JBAPLK010000174.1, forward strand.
AGGGAAAGAAAATAGATTTATGGAGGAATAAATATGCGTATACAGAAAAAGTAATGGCGAATGTCGAATCAGGATCAACTAGGAACAAAACCAGAACAAAAAAAATGAAAGCAGGTCGAACTCTTCTTTGTCAAGGTAAATAGCTAGAATAGCCAGTCGATCCCGCGAAAGGTAGCAAGAAATGAGACATTATGCGGGCATACAATGCATTACAAGACGGTATGTCTATTAGCATTCAACCGGTTTTCTAATTCACTCCTGATGACGAAGAAGAAAGGAACTAAAGTAAACTTTAATAGCATGGCGTGAATTATAAAAAATATCTACCCGAGAAAGCAAATGGAAGCGGCTAGGACAGTCAGTGAAATCCAATTACACGAAATACACGAAAATCATTGATCTATGGCGAGCATCGCTGGATGTAAAAGGCCGTAATGCTCAGAGGAACATCATTACCTGCCCGGCAAGGCATAGAGGAGGGAGATTCATAAGCGTCTATACCGTAAAAATCGATTTTCGACGGAATGAAAAAGACATATATGGTGAAATCGTAAACCATTAGAATACGACCTAATCGAAATGCATACATATTGTCCTCATACACTATGGGATGGTGAGAAGAATATATTTTACTCCCAGAGGCTATCAATGGAGATAACCAGATTGATCTGGTACAGAAGTTCCTATAAATGGGAAATGCCCTACCTTTGAGTGCGGTTTGAACTATGAGATTTGATTTACGTAATTGGAAGAACAATTAGGTTTAACGACGAAACCTATAGAAATCGATCACGTGATCCAATTTGAGTACTCTACAGGATAGACCTCAACAGAAAACTGAAGGTAACGGCAGCAAGTGATGAGTTCAGTAGTTGTTCCTCATATAAAATTATTGACTCTAGAGATATAGTAATATGGAGAAGACAAAATTGGTTTCAAGCACCGACAGAACCAAGAAGCCCCCTTGTTTCAAAGAGAGGAGGACGGGTTATTCACATTTCATTTGATGGTCAGAGGCGAATTGAAAGTTAAGCAGTGGGAATTCTAAAGACCCCTGGGGAAAAAATAGAGATGTCTCCTACGTTACCCCTAATATGTGGAAGTATCGACGTAATTTCATAGAGTCATTCGGTCTGAATGCTACATGAAGAACATAAGCAGATGAAGGAACGGGAAGACCTAGGATGTAGAAAGCATAACATGAGTGATTGGGCAGATTTGGATTCCTATATATTCACTCATGTAGTACTTTTACTACATATATACGATATCCATCTAACACTGTATAGGATATCATAGCATCTACACCCGAAAAGCATCGTAAGACTTCTTTGTAAGAGAAGCTTGTACAGTTTGGGGAAGAGGTTTGATTGATCAAAAAGAAGAATCTACTTCAACGATATGCCTTAGGCACGGCCATACATAACATAGAAATCACACTGGGAAAGGGTGGAACAATTAGCTAGAGCTGCAGGTGCTGTAGCAAAACTGATGCAAAAGAGGGGAAATCGGCCACATTAAATCGTGTGTATACCTTCTGGAGAGGTTCGTTTAATATCCAAAAAACTGCTCAGCAACAGTCGGACAAGTAGGAAATGCTGGGGTGAACCAGAGAAAGTTTGGGTAGAGCCGGATCTAAATGTTGGCTAGGTAGGCGTCCTGTATATGAGAGGAGTAGTTATGAACCTCTGTAGAAACCAATCCCCATGGGGTGGCATGAAGGGAGGGCCCCAATTGGTAGAAAAAAACCCGCAACCCCGTTGGGTTATCATGCACTTGGAAGAAGAAGTAGAAAAAGGAATAAATATAGTGAATATTTGATTCTTCGTCGCCGTAGTAAATACTAGGAGAGAAATAGAATTTGCTTTGATTCTCGTCAAAAAAAAAAAATAGGAGAAATTGACTGTGACGTTCACTAAAAAAAAATCCTTTTGTAGCAATCATTTATTAAGAAAAATAAATAAACTTAACACAAAGGCGGAAAAAAAAATACTAGATAAGCGTGGTCCGAGCATCTACCTCATTATAGGAATAGATATCCTTAGCACAATGATTGGCCATACTATTGCGTTTATATCTATAATGGAAAAGAACATGTACCTATTTTATATAATTTTATATTTATATAAATTTATATAACAGATCGTATATCGTATATAATAATTATAGTCAGATCATATGGTATAAATACTATATATATATAATATATTATATATATTTATAATATTTTAATATTTAAATAGTTTAATAACTAAATTCTAAATTATTAAAATTTAACTTATTTATCTATTTATACTACTTTCTACTTTTATTATTACTACTTTTTTCTTTTATTTTTTTATTTTATTGGGGTTATGAGCGAAGCTGATTATGGGCGAACGACGGAGATTGAACCCGCACATGTGAATTCACAATCCACTGCCCTTGATACCACTTGGCTACATCGCCCGTCTAATACTCTATTTAAAAATTAAAAAGATTTGTAATTTCTAGCATTTAATCATTCCATTTTTTCTTCTATAAAAACGAAATATAAAAATAAAATACAAAAACAAAAATGAAATTGAAAACTTTATCTTTTATTTCTTTATCATTTTTCTATTTTTTTTTTTTAATCTTTTTTATTGTAAAAGTTATATGTTAGATTAAAGAAAAAACAAAAGATTGAAAAGAGATATAGAAATTCAAAATTAGTACAGTAAAAACAAATATAATACTGAATCAGAAACGAATATCTAAAAATACGTTTTTCTATTTTTTTTTTTTTTTTTTTTCTTATTCTTATGTTGAAGTAAAGAAAAAAAACTTATTTATGTTAAAGTATTTATGTTAAAATAAAATAAATATTAAAAAGTATACTAAAAAAAGACTAAAAAAGGAGCAATAGCTCAATTTCTTGTTCTATGTTCAAGAAGCTTGGTATTGCTCCCTTTTTAGCTTTTTTTTTTCAAAAACTCGTACACACTACAGGCCGAAGTATATCCATTTTAGATGGAAACTTCGACAGCAGCTAGGTCTAGAGGGAAGTTATGAGCATTCACGTTCATGCATAACTTCGCATACCAAGGTTTAGCACGGTTAATAATATCCGCCCAGGTATTAATTACACGACCTTGACTTATCAACTACGGATTGGTTAAAATATTGAAACATTTAAGTTGAAAGCCTAGTGCTAATACCTAAAGCAGTGAACCAGATACCTACTACAGCCACGCAGCTAGAAGAAATGTAAAGAAGAGAGTTATTGAAACTAGCATATTGGAAAATCAATCGGGCCAAATAACATGAGCGGCTCGATATCTATAGTTTAGTCCTCTGACCGAATCTGTAACTTCATTAGCGGGATTCATTTTGTGGGTTTCGATCAAACTGGAGGTTACCAAGGAACCATGGATAGCACTGAATAGGGAGCCGCCGAATACACCACTACGCCCAACATGTGAAATGGTGCATAAGGATGTGTGCTCAGCCTGGGGCATACAATCATAAAAGAAAGTGCCAAGAGTTCCTAGAGGCATGCCATCAAAAAGCTTCCTTGACCAATTGGATAGATCAAAAAAACAGCAGTCGCAGCTGCAACAGGAGCTGAAATGCAACAGCAATCCAAGGGCGCATGCCCAAACGGAAACTAAGTTCCCATTCACGACCCATGTAACAGCTACACCAAGCAAGAAGTGTAGAACAGAATTAGTTCATAAGGCCGCCATTATATAACATTCATCAACAGATGCAGCTTCCCATGATTGGATAAAAGTGGCAAACCTATAGCCGCAGAAGTAGGAAATGCACCAGAAATAATATTGTTTCCGTAAAGTAGAGATCCAGAAACAGGTTCACGAATACCATCAATATCTACTGGAGGGGCAGCAATGAAAGCAATAATAATACAGAAGTTGCGGTCAATAAAGTAGGGATCATCAAAACACAAACCAGCCAATGTAAAGACGGTTTTCAGTGCTGGTTATCAATTACAGAAGCGACCCCATAGGCTTTCGCTTTCGCGTCTCTCTAAAATTGCAGTATGGTAGTTTTAAATCTTGGTTTATTTAATCATCAGGGACTCCCAGTGCACGAATTCTCTATAAATAGAAATAGATAATTCAGGACTTGTTATTCACGTCATAACATGACTTAGTATATGTGTCAAAACTCCAGGGACGTGCCTTTATATGATCTTATATCTATTTAGCTATAGATTACTTATAATTAGAATGGGTTGCCCGGGACTCGAACCCGGAACTAGTCGGATGGAGTAGAAATTTCCCTTGTTAAAAAAAAATAGGTAAAAAATCCCTCCCCAAGCCGTGCTTGCATGTTTCGTTGCACACGGCTTGTCCCTATGTATACATTAGTTCAACCCTTAGTAAACAGAACCTCTAAGAAAATTGAATATCAATTGCTTCAATCCTCACTGGTATACTGCCGAACATTTCATAATAGAAATAGAAAAATCGAAATCAAAAAATTTTTGTTATTCTTCATTCATTTAGGAAAAATTTCGATTTCTATATTTTCATTTTCATAACCAATTTTTAGAATTGCTCGGATCATTGATACAATAATATCCAAATACGAAACGTCTCGAGTATAACGTCGTGAAATAGAGGAAACACTTCGAAAGATCAAAGAAAGAACCGCGCTTCTTCGTCACATTCTTCCAAAATTGCGAACCTAACCGTTTTCAAAAAAAAAAGCGTGACAGTACTTTTGTGTTTACAAGCACAAGTTTTAACACAAGAAAGCCGAAGTATATATTTTATCGATACAAACTCTTTTTTTTTGAGGATCCACTATAATAATGAAAAGATGTTTTCTGCTACATAGACGCAAATCGGTTGTTAGGCGATAATAGTCAGAATCGTCGATGAAGTTAGCCCCCGTGGGTTACTAACGTTTGAGGTGTCTCTATTAGGTTTGTGTATCAGGAAGTGTGTTATGTGTGTGGCTATTAGGATGCCAATTAAAGGAATGATTATTGTGAAGACTATTGTATCGGGGTTTCATAGCTATTAATAATCGTAATTTTTTTTTTTTTTTGTGTTTTATTTATATAATGAAATTGTCGATACATTTGACTCGCGTACCACTGAGAGATTTAGTCTGATATTGAAAGATAACGCAAATAGTCTTAGAGAGGTGCTTTGGATAAGAGGTTATAATGATCTTTTCCGGTGAAACCACACAGTAAAATGACATTGACTTAATTGGTACAAAGTAAATTCCATATTTTCATCAGAAGAGGCGACACTTTGGAGCCAAAATTAATTTTCCTGTATCTAACGATGACAGAAAAGAATCCTTGAAAAACATAGACAGACGAAATCATTAGCAAAGACGTTGTAAACTGTTCAATTCCGTAGAAATTTATTCGCATTCAAGGAAAGTAACCAAGAAAATGTTGAGTAAATAAAGGATTGGTTAACGGGAAAAAAAGATAGATTCGTATTCCATATACAAATATTAATAGAAAATGAGAACTTGGATTATTTTGGAAAATATAAATAGATTTCTTTGAATAATAAGAATGTTCCAATTCCACTCCTCATGGAACACGAGTCGAAACAAATGCAAAGAAGAGATCTTTTGCTCAGTATGCGGAGGGTTTGTAATCAATTTGTTCTAATGGATAGGAAGAGGTATAATAGATTGAACATAATTTAAATGGGAAATTTGTCCTCTAGAAAAAGGAAATATGATGATTGAGACGGAATTATGAGAGTGACTATTTGGATCTTTAAAGAAAGATACAATTGTAAGGCAAAATAGAATTTGCAAATGACTGCAGAAGCCTCTGATACATTTGCGATATAGATTCCTTTTGTACTAAGAATGGGTGATTTGGTTAGATATTGCAGAATAAGAAATGTTCTGTTGTATTTAGTAGTTTTTGAGTAATTGAAACGTTTTATATTACTAAACTAAATTTGGTTATGGTACCTTCATGTCCAACAAAATAGATTTATTTACAACATGATATGAGAAAATGTAAAAATATATTCACCCGAAAGATAGTGGGAATAGGAAATCAATTTTTTCGAAGATCGATCTAGTTCTAGAATATTAGTTGATGTGTTAGGGTGTTAGGGTGCTTAGGGCTATTTAGTTTATTGTGTTATTTTTTGAAGCGTAAATTTGGATTGTTGGTCAAGATTAGAGGGATTTTGGGTATTAGTTGAGTTTTTTAATATAAGGAGATGGATTATCATAGGGGTGTGGGAGTATATTAGGAAAAACAAAGAGTGATTATCTAAGAGAAAAGAATTAGATAGATGCGTTTCTCGGGAAAGGTTGATAAACGGATTTTAGAGGGTTTTCTGCGCGTCCCTTAGGTTTGTTTTTTCCCAGAGTTTATGATGGATTTGGGTTTTGAAGTGTTAGAGGTTAATAGGGTTATTATGGTATTTGTTATGGTATGAGTTAAGGATGAATGAGTAAGAGAGATTGGTTTTACGATAAAGCCTTTACTTTTCAAGTCAATCGCCTTGTATTTTTGTTTTGAAAAAAAAAATTCTGTATCACGATATTATAGGGGTTTCGGTTCTCTTGTCGGTTTGCACGATAGTGGTGGGCGCCCGCGATAGTGGAGAATAACTTCATATTAGGGCTCATTCAAAAAATCGAAAATCTACTCAGGGAAAAACCTTGTCCCATATCAGGCACTATATATTTTTACGTCTATTAAATCGGGATAAGTCGTTCCAATTAGAACGAAGCTCGTAACTTGGTTCCTATATTGTATGTGTGTCTATCCATTTATTCCACTCTGCCCATCTTCATCATTTTTGAATGTTCTCGCTACCAAGAATGCAAAAGGTTAAGTAGGAATCCATAAAAATGAAATATCTCAGAATTCGACATTGATACGACATGCTGTTTTTTCATTATTCTTGTTTCAGATAGTCGTGTCTTAAAAAACCGATTACCCGATGGGTATGGACGAATCTCTTTATCATATCAAATGCTAAAAGATGTAGTCGCACTTAAAAGCCGAGTAATTCTCTACCGTTGATAGCAACCCAATAAGAACTAAAAAAAAGAACTAAAAAAATTAGGTTATGTAGATACAATCCGAATCAAAATAAATAAAAGATTGAATCGTATTGACACAATCACAACATTAATTATAAAGATAAGAACAAGAAATGAAATAATTTCTCTATGGATCTGAACATAAAAAAAGATCAGATGAAAATCAAAGAAATTCTTCAAAAAGAGTCTCAATAAATATCAAAGAAATAAAAAAAAGGGTAAAATAAAGTGAAAATAAAAGTGAAAAAAAAGTGAAATAATAAAGTAAATTATGGATAGTGAAGTAGTGTAGAATATAAGTATAAAATATAGAGATTGAAATGATAGGTAAGATGAAGGTATAAATGTGAAAAAGGTATAAGAATAGAAAGGTAAGAGTATAGTATAAAACGTATAAAGTTGGAAAGATAGTTTAAAAGAGGATATAAATAAAATTGAATAATATATAATAAAATATATAAATTATATACGTGTCATAGTACTATATGCGTATTATATATGGATTAGGGTATATAGGGTTAAGCGGTATTAAGAGGGTTTTTACAGAGTTATTAAGGAGATTTTAGTAGGGTATGAGAGAGAAATAGAGTATGATAAAAGAAAGAGATAGATAAGATTAAATGAGTAAGATATTAAAGAAGTAGTAAAGAAAAATAAAAAATATTATTAAGTATTGAGTTAGTTCGTATTATATTATATAGTTGATATATATGGGTTTGATTTGTGGATGATTAGGGGTTGGGTTTATGGATATTGTTTCTATTTATGGTTTTTGTAGGTTGTTTTTGAGGATAGTATTATGTTAGGTTTATAGAGAGATTTAATAATAGCGTTTTATACGGTTATTCTGTTTTCAAGATAGATAATTAGTTAAAAGATCTTTATTTTTGTAGGTTATTGTTTATGGACGCTTTAGCAGTTGTTATAGTTTATTAGGGTTTTTTTGAATAATAGTTGTCTATAACTTAATAGTTACTAATTAAGAGAATAGGTTATTTATATATATTATAGACATTTTTAGTTAGTATTTACGTTTTTATAATGAGATATTAGAAAGGGTATTTCATTTGGGTTTTTAGATCAGGTTTTACGAAAAATTAATATCAAAAATTTTAATGAAAACAGATTTTTATGGTATCACATGGGCATCTTCATAACAGATTAGTTGATGTAATAAAAAAATAAATCACATGGAAGCAAGAAAATTGAAATTAGATCTAGGCAGACAAATAACAATTTATCGCAGTCCACTTGTTTATGGGATATATTTAGTTGATCATTGTTGTTAAATGAATGTGAATGGCGTTAAAAATATACCAATGAAAAACATAAGAATTAATCAATTCAATTAACTCGAAAAAAATTCACTACAGAACGATATTCTAGGTAAATAGAAATATTAAAAATAATTAAATAATAAAGAAAAAAAGATTTGTCGTTATAAGTTATAAAACAAGCATTCTATGATATAAAGAGATCATTAATTTGGTATATTTCAAAACATGAAAATTTTAAAAGATATTGTTATTGCGAAAAAAAATCATTAAAATGGAAAAAATTGAATTATTATCCTTCCATTAAATTGTTCAATAAAGGCAATCCTTATTTCATTAATATATGAATATAGGTATGATCTGGGACGGAAGATTCGAAACTCCGAATAGCGGGACCAAACGTTGCCTTACCTACAGTGGCCAGCGCCGGTCTATGTTGAAAGGTTTAGGGTTTTCTATTCAACACCATAAATAAGTAATAGGTGAGGATGGGTGGGGGGTTTGCGTGTCTAATTTCGTCCCCAAGTATCTATGAAATAATTAAGGATGGAGTCTCTTGTTTTCCGGGGGATTTAATATATGTAGATAAAAATGAAACTGAATTGAGTGATTATTTAATTATAATTGCAATAGGATAAGTTGTGATTTAGAAAATAGGGATTTCGTCTATTCTTATTCTTTTTTTGAATTCAGTAGCAATTCAAGATGTTGATGTAGGTGAAGTTTTTATGCGTGGTTTAGGATAAGTAAGGGTTTAGGGTTTATGGGTTTAGGTTTACAGAGCGTCTATGGGTTTTAGGG
>JBAPLK010000175.1:0-25000 GCA_037832385.1 Rhizophora apiculata
AGTTTTTCTCAGGAAAAACGCGGATTGATAAGGGGAAAACATCCTAAATAGTGGCATGGTTTGTGAATCATCAAAGGGCACTTGTGATTCCAGAACCCCAAGAACCGAGTTGCTTATCCATTATCCAACGGGACTCAGGCTCCAATCCTACCTCTTTAATATTCATTGCAGTTTTTGATTCTTCTCCTCCCAAAAGTTCAAATTTGAGACTTTGTGGTGGAATACATACCACAAGCCATGTCTATATTTACCCATTTTCCCTTCCCGTCCTTGTCATGTTACTTGTACATTTCCCGGCGGCGCGTGTCTGAATGGGGTGTGGGGTAATTGTCAGCTCTCTGGTCAACTATTCCGGGTGTAAGTCCTTTAGCAAACCCAACACCTGCTGCATATTGGGCCTTTTCTAGGGCAACTCGGCGGTACAAAGGTACCCAACTCGGAGGCACTCAACCATTTCATTCACCGAATAGCCGCCGAGCCTCAGCCTCGAGTCAAGCGCCTCAACGCCCCGTCCTTCCCTCTCCAGCATCCGAACCCATCCCACCATCTCTTTGCTCCCTCGCTTACCCTTCAATATATCTCCATCAACACGACTCCAAAACAAAACACAACAAATTCAACCGAGTCGCCGCAGGGCTTACCGTCCCTTCCCCCATCTCCGCTCCTTGATCCGATATTTCGGATACCAAAATTGGCCGCGCACAGCTGGAGGGAATCCGAAAGGGGTATTTTGGGGGAGACGAGATGTCCGTGGGTGGAGCCCGTATGGTGGAGGTAAGCGAGACCCCTGGCCACCCCGACAGCCATGCGGTGGCACGTGAGTTGGTTTTGTCTTCAGGAGAGTATACATGCGACCCATTAACAACTCGGTGATTATTTAGTGCAGATCCATATGGACAGTCAGGAGCTTGGCTACGTAAGAATAATTGAACCATGGGCACTTTAAAAATGCAGCCCCTGTATTTCCTTCAACGTTCCTTCTTTTAACTTCTTCTTTAAAGAGTAAATAAAAAATTAATTATCTATAATTTATAATCCATGAATTGTGTAACAGATAGTTAATTATATGCCTTTTCAGGGTGGAAAGAATCTCACGGTGGAATGCTCACAAGACATGTGACATTGGTTTAAGTTGAATCGACTGTGAACGAATGGGCAGCTGGGAAAGAAAGAAGCTTTTGTTGAATCAATTTCAAGTGGGAAGGAAGGTGGTATCGTATTGAATAGAAGTGCTTTTATTTTAACGCTTAACATGGGCAATATATATAGGGAAGGAAGCATAAGCAAGAGCTAGCTTTTTTCAAGCTGAGGAAGGGCTATTTGAACTAGTTGAAAGGGCTGGATTGACCCTTGGGATTGAATCTGGCTAGGACGCCCTCGTAAGGCGTAGGGTAGGGATTTTCATTTCAACCTTTGCCCTCCCCTCAGATAGTTCTTTCGTTACACCGAGAAGAAAGAAGCTTGAAGAATATGGGTTGCAAACAAGAAGGGGTGGTGGTCAGGGTAAGAAGAACTATGATATAAGTAAAGTTCGTCACACTGGTCGATGTAGATCTTACGTGAGCCTATGGATTGCCTGATCACGAGATCCTTTTGCTGTCACCATACCTCTTGGAAGAGAAGAGCTCGGAAACTCTCTCCAAAGGCTCTACAAATTTACGTGAGAATTCGATTTAGCAGAGAAGACGGTTTGAATGAATGGTATTCAATGAATGAGTATCTATTCTACTAGCAAATAGCTAGATGCTAAACAAAGTCAAGGCAACTTAGTGGATCATACCGATTTGCCATGGCTATAGCTAGCAGCAATGGCGAAGTTTTGGATCTCACAAAATAAGCCGTTTGTCTTGAAAGAAAAGAGAGGATTCATTGATAGCGGGCAGGTCAAGCTCTAGTCTCACTTTTTATGCGGATTCTATCTTCCTTGAGAAGGCAGCTCCGGGGAAGGGAATGAAAGGAAAGGTTCCATCTTGCTGCTTGTGAAAAACAAGGTCAAATCTCTTAGTCGGGCTGTCTAGGTCTTTGTTTTCATCGTGAGTGAGAGAAGAATTCAGGCTCATCCAGCTAAGGTGAAAGTCATTGTCATTGTGAATCTACGTCGTCACCTCGTAACCTCAAAGAGTTACATAGTCTGTCGGGCCAGCTCCAGCCTTTTGTCCTCAATCACAGCCGTCTTGTCTTCACCCTGTGATATGTAATCATTGCTTGCTTTGTGCTGCATGCGTCAGCCCTCGCGGTTTTACGCCAACAGCTCCAAGGCATAAAGGCAAGCTAGTTTCCAAGCCTCGTCGGCTCTCAAGCAAGTTGAACAATGCTCTCCATCATTTGTAGTTGTTTTTAAGAGTGATTTTTAGAAACTACTTCAAAACAGACAGTAACCTTGTAAATATCAATCACATGGGTTTGCACATGGCTAGCATATTATTCGACTCACAGACAGTGAGATGTAGTATTTGTTTAAATTGTTATTGTTGGGGTGCCCAGATTATTTTTGCAGCAAAGAGTTCTTGATTTGTTGAATAAGAAGTGAACTTCCTTTGTGGTTTATAATAGAGTACAAGATATGAGAATAGATCGGTTAGTTGTTCATGAGCCGTGACTAGTGGAAGCAAAAGATTCTTTCTTGGAACCGATAGTGCACCTCATGTGAGACAAAGGAAAGAATGTCCTTGTGGATGTGCTGGAATTTATAATGCCCCTGTTTCCCTGCCAAAGTGTTTGAAGAGGTAAAACTTTGTAGCATTTTTTCCATTTTTGACCAGGGGCTTTTGTGGGTGTTTTTTTCTTGTATTGCAAGGAATGCCACCATGCATGTTCTTTGCTTGCTTTGCCATGAGAAATGCCAAACATTGACTGGTCTTTGGGCACTGGATTTGCAGATAGCATTGGGAAGGCAATGCTTCTGCATTTTGCACATCAAATACCTCGCATGAATTGAGCAAGTTGCCGCAGGCTCTGATGTACTTCCATGTATTGAAAATGATAATTAAGAACCATTTACATACTAGTGCCATTCTCACTCATGCATTCGCAAGCTCTTAAATTTAAATGTCTTTATAGCACTTCAATTTATGTTTGCTTATTCTAGGCTAGCTCACTTGACAAGCTAGAAGCATTTACAAGTTTTAATGGACTAGACTTCTATGGACTCCCAAGGAACGCTACAAAGATTAAATTGACCAAGACTCCATGGAAGGTGGCAGAGTCTTACTCGTTTCCATTTGGAAACATCATTCCAATGTTTGCGGGAGAAACGCTTGACCGATAGATATCGTCTGTTTGATTTGCATGGTACCGTAAAGTTTCAGACTTTTTGTTAATCATTTATTTCTCCTACGGTTTAGAATGAACGGTGGATTTGTGGATGTTCAAGTTGCACTTTCTCATAGAAGAATTCAAGATTGGAAAATTTTCAAAAACTCATAAGCTGTCCTCTTTCGTTTAATTTTTTTTTATGTTATTTGTAACGTGTGCAAAGTTTTCTGTAAAACTAATTAATTGTAATTGTATTATAATAGAACTTATTTATAATAAATTTTATAATAAATATATTATTTTTTAATAAAATATTTTTAAAAAATACATAAATTTTTAAAATTTTTAATTTTAAGAATATAAATTATAATTAATATATTTTATTTTATAAAAAAAATTTGATCAAATATATATCTTGTGATTTGTGTTGAACCACCGAGGCTCCATTTGAAACTCTTGCCTTCTAATTAATTCTCGACGAAAAAGTCGCTATTGGTCATGTCATGCGCATAAACATACACGTGTGAAAATGGAGGAGAAAAGTCAAAAACTATGCAATGGATGCGGAAGACTAAGGATTGGAGTGACCAGTGTACTTCAGCTCATTATATATATGGCTGGTGATTTGGATTGAACCACAAAGGCTCAAATTTAAACTTCTGGGAGGAGAAGAATCAAAAACAGCAATGGATATTGAGCAGGTAGGATTGGAGCCTTTGAGTCCCGTTGCACAATGGATAAGCAACTCAGTTCTATCACTCTCTGTTATTGGGGTCCTGGAATCACAAGTGCCCATTGATGATTCACAAACCGTGCCACTACTTAGGGATGTTTTCATCCCTATCAACCCACGGTTTTCCTCTATTATGGTGAGATGCTCTCGTACACTCTAATGAATTACTTAAAATTTGTACAATTGTATATAGAAATAAAAAAGATTAATAATTTTAAATTTTAATAAATTTTTATTTATTTTAAATTAATTTAATAATAATTTTTATATTTTATTCGTATATTAAAAAAATTATTTTTCTTAATTTTTCAAATTATTTTATCTTATATAAACACATGAATTAAATTTTAAAAATGTTATATTAAGAGATAATGCATCTTTTGAAAACAGGTTACGGACAGAAAAGGAGTAAAGCAATGGAAAACAGTTGAAGCGAATGTGCACGATCACATAATTGTTCCCATTTTTACCACAGAAATGTCTACACAATATTATGACGAGTGCCTTGATGCATACCTATCGAAACTAGTGACGGAAGAGCTACCACAGAGCCGACCCCCTTGGGAAGTTCATATAATAAAGTACCCAACAAGTCACGCGGCTGGTAACTTCATATTCAAGTTTCACCACTCGCTGGGTGATGGCTTCTCTCTGATGAGCGCGCTGCTCTCTGTTTCAAAAAGACTCGACAATCCTTCTCTCCCCTTGACATTGCCCTCTTATCGACCGCACTCATACAACGGTGGCCAAAATAGTGGTGGAGACAAGAAGGTGGTTAAAGCTTTATCTTCAGTCTACAACACTATATATGGCTTCTGCACAAGCGTTGCAAGGAGTATTTCGGTAGGGGATGATAAAACGCCTATTCGATCTGGCCATCATGGCGTGGAGTATCTGCCTGTTTCCGTCGTAACAATGGAATTCTCTCTTGATGACGTTAAACAAATCAAAGCCAAGCTTAGTGCGGTAAGACCAAGTTGGTGATTACAAGTTTAATTTCTTTTAATTATATTCTCTTATCTAAAAATGAGTACTGATCTCTTGCTATAACAGACAGTAAATGATGTTATTACGGGGACAATTTTCCTGGGAACACGGCTGTACATGGAAGAGGCGAGCAAAGGATCGGGAAAAGCAAGGACCACGGCATTGGTGTTACTCAACACTAGGAAGTTTCGAGCCTACAGGTCAGTCCAGGAGATGCTTAAGCCTGATTCTGAGTTCCCATGGGGCAATCGATTTGCCTTCTTAACTGTGCCCATTCCCAAGCTCACCGATGCTCCTGGCAATAAAAATCCACTCCATTTTGTTTGGGAAGCACGGAAAATGATCGAGCGGCAAAGGAGCTCTTTTGCTGTTTACCTCACGGCTAAGTACCTTCAACTTGTCGACAAATTCAGAGGCCCTGAGGTATGTTTGTTACTGTAACTTTTAAACTGTGACGTCACCCAATCTCATGCTAATTATGATGAGATTCAGATTTGTAGTGAAATTCTTAGCGCCTTCATTGAATAAGTGCACATGATAAATGGGTTCCGCACGAACCCTATATGTTTAAGGCTCGAGTTTAATGATATTCTTCACACAAATATATGTAGGCGGCTTCAAGTTACCAGTATGACGCATTGAGAAACACTAGCACGGCCATCTCAAATGTTGTTGGGCCAGTGGAACAAATGACTTTCTCTAATCATCCAATTAAAGGCTTGTATTTTGTAGTGGCGGGATTCCCTCAGGTAGGTTCAACTAACGGGCATGCTTCCCTATCCCACACATATACTGATATGCATTGATTTTTCTTTTGTTACTTTAAAAAATTCAATAGCACAAATATTGCAACACACCGTTGATTTGCTAGCCAAAACCAACACAAAAAAAAAAAATATAATTAATATCTATTAGTTCAATTTGAATGTTAATAAAAGAGTGTCATAATAGACAAAATTGTTATACTATAAAAAAAAAATTAAGCTTTCACTATGAGAAAAAAAATTGAATGTATAACTTTATTTTTATTTTTTATAAAAATAGGTTTTTTTTATAACTTTAATCTTACTTGATGATTAAAATAAAAAATTTTCTAATTTCAATTATTGAAAGGTGGTGACATTGTTGTATACTCTTTATTATGAAATTGCAGAGTAGCATGATGGGATTGGTAAGCTATATGGGAAAACTTCGAGTTGCTGTGCAAGTAGAGAAGGATTTCATAAATCCACTGAAGTTGAAGTCACACATAGAGAACGCCTTCGACATGATACTTAACGCTGCATTGAGAACAAGCACTGTTTCATTGGCAGATTAATTGAAAATTACATATGTTCAGTATCAAATGTTTTTTAAAATATTTAATGACTTTTTTTATCAATTATATTATTTATTAGTTATTACTCTTAAAATATAATATATTATTTATTAGATAATATTATTAAAATGTATTGTCTAGTAACAAAAATATATTTAGTGATACATATAATGTAAAATTATTAAAAATTATAATAAAAAGTTTAAATATTTATAAAAAATTAGAATTATTTTTAAATAAGAAATATATATATTTTTAATAATATTTTTATAATATTGATTCATTATTTTTTAATTTTGTTTGTACGTCTGTATGCCTGTGTATATATATATATATATATATATATAATAATTAGATATACTATAAAAATTATTAAATTATTTATTTATTAAAAATAATTTTTTTAAATAATAAAAGACTTTTTAATTTTTAAAACAAAATATAATTAAAAAATTTTGACTATACAATATTGAATATTTAAAAATTTTAGTACAATCAATTATTAATAAAAAAAATAAAAAACAGGTGGTTGTTAGATGTAACAATCTAATGCTTTTTTTTTTTTTTATTTTTTAAACGCAGCCAGTGTAGGTATCTTGGATCAATATATATTTCGTGATTTGTATTGGACCACCGAGGTTCCAATTTGTACCTCTTGCCCTCCAATTAATTCCCTACAATAGGTTGGAACAAGTCATGTCATGCATTCGGTCAAAAAAAACAAAGGGTTATTTCATGCAAACACAAACGTACATACATGTAAATCGAAGTGAAAATATAGGAGAAGATTAAAAAATGGTGCAATGGATACTGAACAGGAAGGATTGGAGCCTTTCAGTCCCATTAGATAATAGATAAACAATTTGGTTCTATCACTCTCTAGGGATTCTGGAATCACAAGTGTCCATTGATGATTTACAAACTTTGCCTTCACTCACGAGTGCTTTCCTCTCTATCGACCCATGTTTTTCATCCATTATGGTCAGTTGCACTTTTAGACTCTGGTAGCTTCCTTAAAGTATGTACATTTGTAAGTGTAAGGAAACCATTTCTGTTCATCTCTCAAATTGTTTGGAGTATAACACAAATATACAAGTTAAATGGGATAAATGTCAAGAATTCCCTTACTTTATTTGGAATAATTCATGTGCCTAGTGTTGACATCCAATAATTGATGAAGCGGTAATTACTAGTAATGATGATAGTTTTTTTCTTTTCTTTAAATTTTACTATAAAAAGGACTATGAAATTAAATATGAATTCATTATAATTGTGATAATTGTTCTAATGTTAGTTTCGATAAATAGGCATCACAAGTGTCCATTGATGATTCACAAACTATGCCATTGCTCATGGATGTTTTCCTCACTATCGACCCATGTTTTTCACCCATTATGGTCAATTACACTTGTAGACTATGGTAGGTTATTTAAAGTTTGTACATTTTTTGTAGCAATCTAATAGAGATATATAGTGTTAGTAGCATGTAGATTATAGCCTTATTTTAGTATGTAGAATTTTTTTTTTTTTGAACAAATGGCATTGAGAGTATAGTATTAGTAAACCAAATTAGATTGTTATTAACTTTATACAATGATGTGAACCATAATTTTGCTATTATTTTTAATTTTTTCTTTTCTTTTTTATTAACAATATGCTTTTTTTTTTTAATTTTATGATTTGAATTTTAATATAAAATTTTATTAGAGGAAATATGGTGTAGCATTAGTGGAACTTCGCACTTAGGTCACTGGGTTAAATGTTAAACTGAGCCAAATGATGTCTCAATCTCGATCAATGCTGTTGCTAGGGTTCCAAGTTGGTACATCCTCACTGTTTAATGAAACCAATCACTCCTATTATACTAAACACGACCTTAAGGTGGAGTATACCTAGCTATTATGTAATAATCTTCAACACTAGATTCATTGATGTAAGAACTTCTTCAACCTTGATGGCATGCTAGAGGAAGTCAAGGAAAAAATTATAGTTAATTATCTGGATGGCGTGGGGTTTCAGTGGTATAAGAACTTTGTTAAATTGAAACCCTTCTTGTTGGCCATGATTTGGGCTGAGTTTGTCCAACTTATTCAAACCCAATTCGGTGTCAAAGCATTTAATGACCCCATGTCCAAGCTCCTTAGTCTCAAGCAAGATCAGATGTTGGCTGAATTCCCAAATCAATTCAATATTTTGCTCAACCGAGTACCCTTATGGAAGAGTATGCCATCAGCATTTTTTAAGTGGTCTTAAAAAAGAGATTTAACACCCAGTTTGCATGTTTATGCCAAAAAGGTTGCAAGATGCTTTTGCACTTACTAAGTTGCAGGAGGTAATCATCGTGACTCTATAATAGAAAACCAAACCTGTCCAATGATTTCCTCTACTATTACTTACCCCTTTTAGACCTGTAAATACTAAAAATGAACCATGGCCTTCTTGAAACTCTAAGGTAAGAAGAAGTGTCAAGATTAGGGAAAAGCAAGCTAAAGGATTTTGATTCTAGTGCGATGAAAAATATGAAAGAGGGCACAATGGGTGTAAGAGAATCTCTTCCTAATCAAATTTGGTGATGTAGAAGGTGACACAAAGATTGCAAGGGTTGAGTCGTAGAAAGAAGGATAGGAAGTAAAAGAGCAAGTACACATATCCATGCATGCCATAACCAGAGTTAGGACAAAGAGTTGTTAGACTATGAAAGTCACGGTGAACTCGAGGTCAAAGGCTTTACACACACTTATTAATTTTGGTAATACCCAAAATTTCCTAGACTCTAATGCCACCAAGAAAGTAGGTTGTTCTGTGGGTTCTGTGGTAAGGCTGTGTGTTAAGGTGGTAGATGGTAGCTTTGTGGAATGCACTGGGGTGTGCAAGGGGTTCCAATAAGTGTTACAAGGGAGTTTGTTCACTTTAGATGTGTACATTTTGCTATTAGGAAGCTATGATTTGGTATTGGGTGTCTAATGGTTGGAAACCTTAGGGGATATTTGAAGGAACTTCATGCAATTGTGCATGGGATTTATAGTGTAAGGAAAGAAGCATATGTTGTGAGAAGTAGGCATTATGATGGTTTGACGAATGGGTGGCAAGGGGCTAACAAAGGCTTTAAATCATTTTTTTGTAGTTGTCTTTCATGCATTTATGCAATGTGAAGAAAGATTGGGGCCCTACTTTTAAGTCCCCTAATCACTTAGTCAGCCCAATGACGAAGCCCAATAAGGTGCATTTGGCAACCCTATTGGATGAGTTTTTAGACATTTTTGCAAAACCCTTGGACCTTCCTCCTCAGTGCCCTTATGTTCATTAAATTATGCTTAAGGAAGGAGCCCAACTAGTTAACAACTGACCCTATCAATACCCATACTTGCAAAAGACAATTATCAAGACCATGGTTAAAGACATGTTGGATGTTGAACTTATTCAAGCTAACACTAGTCCATTTGTCTTTGGTGGTTTTGGTTAAGAAGAAGGATAACACATGGTGCTTGTACATCAATTATCAAGCATTAAATAGTATCACAATTAAAGATAAATCTCCAATTCCCCTCATCAATGATCTATTGGATTAGCTAAGAGGGGCAACCTTGTTCTCCAAAATGGATCTATGATTAGGCTATCATTAGATCTTGATGAGTATAGTAGATGTATTAAAGGCAACATTTAAGACTCATGATGGTCACTATGAGTTCCTTATCCTTCCTTTCGGGCTAAGTAACACCCCATCCACCTTTCAAAGTCTAATGAATAACGTATTCTAACCATTCCTACTGAAATTTGTTCTAGTATTCTTTGATGACATACTTATATATAATAGGACTTAGGAGACATCTTCAACATCACTAACTGACACTCTAATTACTTTAGTAGCATAAGCTATATGCAAAAGGGAGCAAATGCTTCTTCACGTAATTAGAGATTAGGTACCTTGGACATGTAATTTTGGTGACAAGAGTAGCAACTAATGCTAAGAAAGTGGGGGGAGTACTGAATTGGCCTTCTCCCATTAATCTCAAGTAGTTATGCGACTTTTTGGGAGTCACCGATTATTACTGGAAGTTTATACACGGCTATGTCAGCCTTACTTAACCTCTAACCTAGCTCTTTAAGAAGGAATCTTCCTTCATTTGGTCTAGCAAGGTAGGTAAGGCTTTTCCTTCATTTCGTCTAATAAGATAGATAAGGCTTTCTATTAAGTTAAGACTACATTATCCTTTACTCTTATTTTGTTAATGCTAAATTTCTTATGGGAATTTATCATAAAAATAGATGCCTCAAGAATCAAATTAGGAGCAGTCTTATCTTAAGATGGGCATCATATTGCCTATCTTAGTAAGGTATTTGCCCCTTCCATCAACTCCTAACTATTTATGAACATAAAATGTTCGTGATCATACATGTTGTAACCAAATGGCAACATTACTTACAAGCTTGCCATTTCAAGATAAGAATAGATCATCATAGTTTAAAATACTTGTTAAATCAAAAATTATCTATGTCAAAGCAATTCAAATAGCTCTTCAAATTTTTGGGTTATGATTATGAAATTATCAATCAACAGGGGAAGGAAAACATGGTCGTAAATGCCTTTTTTCTTATATTAGCTACAATGAGATCTTATTAATTGCCTTGTCCTTTGCACACACATCCCTATTAAAAGACATTAAACAATCATGGAAAGAGGATAAAGATCTAAACTCCATCATATCAAAGCTGTAACAAAGAGAATTACTCCAGACTTTATATAAGCTTAATGAAGGGTTATTTAAGTGGAAGGGTTGACTAGTGGTAAGTTCTAATGCTAGCTTGCATAAAACAATTATAAGCATATGACATGAAGGACTTAATGGTGGACATGTTGGGGTGTTTGATACAATTTGAAAGGTCAATTGCTTGTTCTTTGGGAAAGGGCTTCACAAGGATGTATCCAACTTTGTATGTAAGTGCAATACATGTCAATGCTGTAAATATGACCACTTTGCTTCTCTTGTGTTGCTCCAGCTGCTACCCATTCCCAAAGGTAAGTGATGTCGCATTCATAGATTTTATGGAAGGATTACCCTAAAGCACTGGCAAGGATACCATCTTGGAAGTGATGGATCACCTCAGCAAATACACCCACTTCATGGCTCTAATGCACCCTTTCATTGCCAATACAATTGCAAGGGTCTTCATGGAAAATGACTTCAAACTACATGGCCTTCTAGTGCAGATCATCAATCATAGAAATGTTATTTTCTTGAGCAACTTCTAGTAGGAATTGTTCCGTGTCTTGGGCATCTAACTCAAGTTTTCCATGCCCTACCACCCCTAAAGTGATGGTTAAATAGAGGTTGTCAATTGTTACCTCAAGACATACTTGTGTTGTGCCACTAGTGCCCATCCTTATCATTGGAATCATTGGTTAGCACTTGTTGAGTGGTGGTATAATACTCACTTCTATGACAATATTCAAATGACTCCTTTTGAGGCCTTATATGGTTATCCAACTCCTATACATCTGCCTTATGTTCCTGGTGATTCAGCTATCTCTTTTATCAATAAGAAACTTTGTCTAAAGGAAGCCACTATACATTTACTACAACACTATGTAAACAAGGCTTAAAATTGTATGAAACAATGGGTTGATGGTCACCAAACAGACAGAGAATTTCAAGTGGGAGATTACATTTTCCTCAATCTATAAGCCTAACACTAACATTCCCTTATGCAACAATCCCCTCAAAAATTGGCAACTCAATTATTTGGTCCCTATTGATTTATAGCCAAGATTGTTAAAGTTGCATATCATCTGGCATTGCCCCCTAGAAGCAAAATTCATTTTGTTTTCCATGTCTTCCAACTCAAGGCTAAGTTAGGTCCAACATAAGAATATGTGTTTGAGTTGCCCAATAAAATTCCAAATTTGTTGACCAAGGCCATTCCCTTAGCCATCTTCAATCAAAGAATTGTTAAATGTGCCAATAAAGCAGTTACCCAGATATTGATCCAGTGGTCCATCGTTGTTGCCCCTACATGGGAGTATCTCTATGATTTACAAATGAAATATCCAAACTGCACCCTTGAGAACAAGGGTGTTTAAGTGGAGGGGTTATGTTACAAAAAAAATAAATAAATAAGAGTTTAGGGCGAACATGTGGAGGTCAAAGGAAGGGGACGGGTGGTTATTTGAAGTGGTCACAAGCGTGAAGGAGGAATTGTTTCTCTTTCCCTAAAATATTTGAATTGTAATAGTTGGCTAGTTTTAGAATGTGGTGTAGCAATATATATGTATATGATAAGGGTAGGTATAAGAGAATATGGATTGTATTTATACAATCAATTAATCAAACACCTTCATAATCCCACACTTATTTGATTTTATCTTCCCTTCTCCGATTGCTTCTCCTTATAGTCAAACTCAAAATCAATTCTCCATTAGCCTTCAATTTCTTGGGAGGCTCTTTCACCACTCCTCAAGTTTTTGCATCAAGTTATTCAATTCATTTACATGGTTTCAATCAACTTCAATTTTGTTTTATACATATAAAGAGGTTTATTGTCATTACTAATGAAGCAATGGCTTCAAAACTAAATTGTCACTTGAAATTGTTAATTTCAAGTTTACAATTTCAGACCAAATGCAAGCTTTTGTGGTAATTTGTGCGTCAAATAAATTACCTTATATGGATGCTTTTCCCACAAAAAGGGTAGTTGGGAGGTTTAAACCCTTGATTTGGGCATGGTAAGAAAGGCAGTCAGCCACTAGGTTGAACCATTACGGTGGTTGGTTTGGTGGTTGAAGTCTAATATAAACAAATTGTCGTGTAATGGGAACTTAAAACAAATGGCTACTGAGAATACAACTACCAAGAGTGGCTTAGGACGCCCAACCATGGTAGACAAACAACGGTTAAATACAACCAATCCCTCCCGGAATCTTGGCAAACAAGGGGAAAATAATGTCTACTAGGTTGCGAATCCAGAAAATACAGATGTTAAGAAAGGCCCTATGTTTGCCATTCATGCACAACCAAGAGGTGTTGAATTACAAAAGAACAATTCATGCCCGCTCATACTATGCCTCCCGCGGATTTGAGACTCTTGTTAGACGGAAATAATTAAAGTGTTGTTTTTCTTGGAAAGTAAATTTCCCTTGTCTGTTATTAAATTTTTTCCTTTTCAGTTATAAAGAGAAGGTTAGGTTAAGACGTATCAAATCCAGACGACGTACATGTGTGGTTGAATTATAGATTTCCCACTCTCGTGCCAAGTGCCGAATGTATAAAATTTCCCAATGACCAATTCCCATCAAAATTCAAGAGGCTGGCCCGGTTGAGGTCCCAGTCCTCTGGGCAGAAAGAAGGAGACGTAGCCAGCCCTGGAGGGCCAGAGCAGGAGCAGGCCACCTGACCAGAATGTGTTCCTCTCTCTCCCTGACGACACCCATACACATTTATGTGGGAAATAAATGAGATGTTACCCTCTCATCCTCTCACAAAACAACTTGAATGGTGACTGTATGCAATTTTGTAGTTTTATTGAAATTTCTTTCTCAACCTAACTATTCGGTTAACAACGTTTTCCTTTTCTTTTAAAGTTTTTTATCTTAATTATTTTTAATAAAAATTTAACGGAGATAAGATTAAGAAATCAAATTATATTATTATTAATTTTTTATAATAACACATGAATTATAATTTTATTTTATTTTTTTATTAATTTTTTACATTAATTTTTTAAAATTTTATTAGATATAAAATTTTATTAATATATAAACTAATTATATAATAAAAATTTATTATATAAATAAAAAATTACTTTGATGAAGATAAATTTTACGTCTTTTTGATAGATATTTTGTTGGAAATAAAGTTCACATTTTGTTGACGACAAAGCTGAATGCTTCTCGGCCAAAAGCTTCCTACGCTGCTACTCGGTCAGAAGCTAGAGAATGAGGCTAGAGATTTTGTTTGTCGGCACATGAATTTGTCTAATAATAAATGAATAATGTTAAAAGGCACTTAAAAGATGCAAAGGGGTTTTTGATAAAAACAACAGAGAAAAAAAAAAAAAAATTGTTGTCTACGGTCAAGTTTGAATGCTCTGTTGAGTAGGCAAAGCAATTGAAGTAAAAGGAAAACAATTGTGAGTATAAGGAAAAAGATTTCTTCCGACGAACCTCCTGAAAATTATGAAGGGATCCTTATAACAAGTCCGGATTCGTAACATCACTTACAGGGCCCTCTATCCTTGAAAGCCCAAAAACCAGATTTGGGTCATTGGGAGAATTATTTGGGTCTAGACTGGGGCAAGTGGGCCTGGGCTTTCTTTCGAAACAATCTCAAATGGGCTTCCAGTCCTTCTCAAACTCGTTTACATACTAGTGCCATTCTCACTGGTGCATTCACAAGCTCTTAAATTTAAATGTCTTTATTGCACTTTTATTTTTGCTTATTCTAGGTTGGTGCACTTGACAAGTTACAAACATTTAGATTCTTTAATGGACCAGACTTCTATGGACTCCCAAGGAACACTACAATGATTAAATTGACCAAGACTCCATGGAAGGTGGCAGAGTCTTACTTGTTTCCATTGGGAAACATCATTCCAATGTTTGCAGGAGAAACACTTAAGTGGCAGATATCATCTGTTTGATTTGCATTGTACCGTGAAGTTTTAGACATTTTGTTAATCATTTATTTCTCCTACTATTTAGAATAAACAGTGGATTTGTGGATGTTCAAGGTGCACTTCCTCACAGAAGAATTTTGGATAGTCTTCAAAAACTCATAGACTGTCTTTTTCAGTTTAAATTTCTATGCTGTTTGCATTGTGTGCAGTGCTCAAGTTGAGTTGTAAAACAAATAGCTGGTAATTGTGTAGAAGGAGGGCTTATCTATAATAACATGAAAATGTTATGACCATTTACAATGATTGGTAATAATCAGTCCTACCTAATGAGAAATTACATTGTGGGGGTAGACAGTAGTATGTAGGTAATTTCAATTTTGTTTTTATAAAACGATTATTTGTAATACTTTACATTTAAATTATAATTAATATTACTAACATTTATCAAAAATTTTTGTGTAGAAATAGAATTGTGAGTATATTGCTACACAAGTCAAAGTTAATATTGCATCTCTTCAAACTTCATGATTATTTAGTGTAAATCCATTTTGAGAAGCAGGAGCTTGACTATGTAAAACTCTTAAGTCTTAAATGTCATTGAATAATTGAACAATGGGCACTTTAAAAATGTTGCCCATTTTCCTTCTTCTAACTTCCTCTTTGAAGCTTGTTTGACTCCATAAAATATCATACTTGAAAAGACAGAATATAAAATGTTAATGTCTCCATATTTACATTCTTAAACAGTGAATATTTAGTTACAAAACCATTGAATATTTGAAGCCAAAATATTTTATGTGCTAGATCAATAGTAAACAAAGCCAATTACCCATAGTTTGTGACTCATGAGTTATGCGACAGATATCTAATTATATTTATATTTCATTTTAACTTGACATTCCATTTATGATCTCATTAGTTAATTTGACTCTCCTTTCCTTTTCCAAATGAAAATTTTAGTAAATTTAAGTATCCCAAACCACTAAGTCAAGCGAGAAGATAAAGAAACCACCAAAACTAATGGGTGGAAAAATTCAAAGATCTGAGACTAATCTCAAGTTTATAGTTGCTTGTCTTGCAAGTACAATCCAAGTAACACAGGTTAGACTGAGGGTTCAGTATCAAGTCATAGCTAAGACTATTTACATTATCTTCAACTTTCTTCTTGTTCACAAACTAAGCACTTTGCTTATTTATGTTCTAATTTCTTACATTTTGTTTCGTGAATTGTCTACCTGTAATTAAATATAGGTAGTCAAATAAAGTGTACTGAAATCTCGTGGGCCAAGGCATTCATGTTGCCATATGCCAATAATCACCAAAGTCAAAATGAAAACCCATTCTAACAAAGGCTAACACATAACACTTTATTAGATCACCAAAACACAAAGCTCCTTGGCCTTACTATGCTAGAATTAGTATCATTTGTACACTAAAGTAGATGCATACAGAGATCCACTTTATTTTCTAATGTAAAATGGAACTCAAAATGAATAAACCATGGCTTTCTTGGTGTTTTTGGCTTCTCTTGTTTTTTTGAACCTTGAAATATATGTATGCAAACGATCTAATAACCTCCTATAGGCCCAGGCTCTATCCTAGAAACAAAATCTAATTTTTACCGATGGGAACTTTGAATTGGTTTTCTTTACTTCAGGTAACTTTGGAAACCATTACCTTGGCAAATGGTGCAAAATGGCACCTTCACAACCAAAAGTCTAGGTAACATCTGGCTTATCCATCTTCTACATTCTTGAAACTTTTTGAGAATGGCAACTTGGTCTTATTCAACTAGTCTAATAATGTGGTATGGTCTTCCAATTCAACCTTAATGATTTCCAATAATAGTAAAGCCAGCCTTCTTGACAATGGAAACCTTATCATAAGAGATGCATTAGACCAATCGATTCTGATATGGCAGAGCTTCAATCATCCCACTGATACTTCCAGGCGGGAAGATTGGATATAATAGGCTTACCAATGAAAACACTGCCTTGCTCCCCTAGAGAAACCAACAAGATCCAGCACTCTTTTGAGCTAGAACAAAATGGTACCCATCTATTTTTATTGTGGAATAGGTCTAATATGTACTGGATCATCAAGGAGTGGACAAGGAAGAATTTCACACTTGCTCCTAAAATACAAGAAAACTTTTATGTGTCAAATTTCACTCATGTTTCAAATGAAAATGAGAGTTACTTCACATATGTTTTTGCCATACCTTCTGCTTTCACTTATAGAGCAGCTGTTGTTAGCAAAAGGAGAAAATATGTTAAATATAGATGTAACTAAAAATAAAACTAAATAGTTAGTCCACTGTGTAGAGTGGTAGAATTTTCTTAAATCCTTTTATTTTGCAAAGTATAAAATAAATATTATCTTATAAACAAGTATAACAAGGCCTATTATTCCTAATATGTGATGTAAGCCTTATAAAATATATTTGTCTTTTTTTTTTTTTTTCAACAATTGTGTGAGGACAGTTCCTTTGGTATGCCAAACTCGAGGAAATTACACATTCCTTATCATGCAAAATATGAGCATCCCATTAAACTCAAAAGCTCTAGCAGTTGAGTCTGTTTTAGAATGTAAACTAGCTTGCTTTGAATTGTTCATGTAATGCTTTTGCCTATGATAACAATTGTCCGATATGGAGAGGAGATATGAATGCACAATCACTGTCGACAGGTGAAAATATTGGAATAGATATTTACCTCAAAATTGCAATGTTTGAGCTGACAGAAATAGGCAGTAGGACAAAGACAAGGATCACTTTGATTATTATTATTATTTTGGTAACAACAGGATTATTTACTATTTGTGGCCTTGTGCTTCTAATTCTTTGGAGCAGGTGGATAAGTGATGCAACTAAGAGAGTGGAGGATCCTTTGGGGCTCTTCAAATACAAGAAGAAAAAAACCTGCAACAATAAATTTCTCTAAGAAACTTGGGGAAGGAGGTTTTGGTTCTGTCTTTAAAGGGAAACTACCCAATTCAATGGCCATTGTTGTTAAGCAACTTAAAAGTCCATACCAAGGGGAGAAGCAATTCCTTACAAAAATAAGAACCATTGGAATGATCCAACACATTAACCTTGTTCGCTTGCAATTCTTTTGTGTAGAAACTTTAAAACAATTCTTGGGCTATGATTACATGCCTAATGGTTCACTAGAAGCACTGCTATTCCAAAGGACTGCAAAGGCTATGGACTAGAAAACTAGGTACCATATTGTAGTTGGCATTACCAAAGGATTAGCTTACCTTTATGAGGAGTACAGAGATTGCATCATTCATTATGACATCAAGCCTAGGAATATTTTATTGGATGCAGAATTTAACCCACAGGTGGCAGATTTCAATCTAGCGAAGATTATAGGTCCAGACTATAGCCAGGTTCTTACAACCATGAGAGGAATAGTGGGATATCTTACGCCAGAATGGAAGTCATCACTCCTAAAGTTGATGTATTTAGTTGTGGTATGTTGCTATGTTAAATTATATCAAGCAGGAGGAATAGTGATATATTAGATAGTGATATGGTTAATTACTTTCCTTTTCGTCTTGCAAATACGGTCATCAAAGACAACGGTATCCCTAAATTGTTAGATGATAGGTTAGAAGGTAATGCCAAAATAAAAGAGCTGAAGAGAGCATGCATAGTTGCCTATTAGTGCATTCAAGATGATGAAAAGGACAAACCAATTATGAGACAAATTGTGCAAATTTTAAAGGGTGTTATTGAAGTAGGCAAACCTTTACTATCTCAATTTCTTTAGTGCATGGTAGAAAATTCAGCAGCAGAAGTATTGCTTCATGAGGAAATTTTTTTCAGTTCACATTAAAGAACTTCAGTTAATGCCTTTTGAATCTCTTAAGTCCAAAGAAATGAAGATCATCCTTATGAACCTCTAAAATCACACATTAAATAGCCTATCATTGTCTTGCTATGGATTGTTGTGGTCTATCTATAGTTGCTTGAAGTTTCATCTTTTGACTATATATTATTTTGCTAGTGGATGGTACTACCTAGCATGCATACTTTTGAAGTGTCTTGGTTGCATAATCCAACCCATGTGCAGTTTGAATGTACAATGTCTGCTCTGCAAGTAAGAGTTGTAGACACATAGCTGTATGGATTCTAAATTTGGCCTGCTAGAGAATAGTTTTTATCGCATAAATATGTCACTGTCCTGAAATTTCTTTCCCTTTGTATTTTTATTGAAGGATTTAATTGTATGCATGGACTTTTTTCAGTGACTATATTTGAAGTCAACTAACATGTTGATAGTTCTCAATCCTAAGCCCTACTAGCACAACATCAACTACCTTAACAACTCTCATTGCAGAAAAGATAATAAAGGGCATTGTCACACAATAAGGCTTCTTTGATTGTTTGTCTTCCTAAGAGGATAGTGATGATGTAAAGAAAGCTTTTCTCTGCTTAGGGCAATTTCTTCTATCTTAATAGTTCTTTCACTTTTGTATCATTTCTTTTGATTGATACTACATCTAGCGTGCCCTTGTACTACCCACATAAGGTCCTATTCTAGCCACATCATTTTCCCTAAACCTGAATCCAATCCAATTTTAACTTGAACCAAACCAAAACCAAAGGCAAGGGAAGGATAGTTTGGCTAAACTAAAACCATGACCATAACCACTCTTAGGACAAAGTGAAACTAAACTAAAAACCATCAATTTTTTGAAATTTTTATTTAAAAAAAAAAAAGTTAGGAACCAGCCAGAAAAAGGATACAAAACTGAATAAGATGATTATGGTTTAGTTAAGGTTCAACCTTTCCTTGGTAACAAAACTGGAAATAAACCAAACCATAGTAGGTATAGTTTTCCCGAGTCACTAATACCTACCAATTTCTAAAAGTTCTTGTGTCCTGCATAGAATGTAAGAGTAATAGTTCTGTAGAGATCCTTTGAACTCGTAGATGCATCTTGCAATTTCACATGTCAATTTTCTTGAACTTCCTTTTCTAAGATGTGACTAAAACCATACTCCAACCTTTAAGGAAGAGGAATGTTAAAATGATGTCCTTTTATTTCCTTGAATGTCCCTGCTCTCACCATTATCTTTGGAGTTGGTTTGACTACATATATGAGATATTAAACATTAAAAATCCCAAGACAAGATATCAATTTGCATATGTTGGTGCCTTTATCTTTACTTTCTAAAGTTATGTTACTGCTAATAAAGGATATCATCATCACTGAAATCATTGTATTTTCCGTGGAATGTGTAATATTGTGTACCAAATTATCTCAAAAATAAAGCAAAAGCAAACTCTTCCAAAGAACCAAATAGAAACAATTACACTAAAATTTGAATTTGCATGTCCTTTTTGCCAATCTTTATAATAGAAGTACATAATCCTTGACAAATCAATTTAACTCAAAAATAATAATAATAACAATGTAAATGTTTACCAGGTTTGACACCTACCTTCTTAGTAAGTCTAGGGACCTAATGAGGAAGCAAGGTTTAAGAATTAGGGATTAGAAATAAGGATTGAGAATTTGGGAATTAAAAATAAGAAATTTATAGAGATAAAAGATAAGATTGATCTCTTTGAAGGGATCAACTTCTAATAAATTAAAAATTTTGATAAATATTATTGATTATTTGAATAAAAAGTTATAAAACATTACAAATATATAAACTTGATAGTCTATTATTATGAAAATAATTATCTTTATTAATTCAAGAATAATAAAAGACAAATATTAAGTAAAATAATTAATAATAATAATTTTCTAATTAAAAGTATCTCATCATTCTCCCATTTTTCAAATTAGCCTTGTCCTTAAGGCCTATTTTGATTAACTATCTTCTTTAACTTGACTTTCTTCCATATAACTTTTTCCAAAGGCTTTTCTTGGTTAACTATCTTCTTCAATCTCACCTTTTTCCATGTAACATTTTTCCATATGATAATTGAGTGTTGCATCGACTTTAACACCACAATTTATCTTTGAAAGATGCCATAAAATATCAACCGTTACTTGTACATTGAGCTTGTTACCCATCTTTAAAGAAGTAAGTTGTTTAGCTAGCTTTTCATCCACAAACTTGTTAGTTTTGTCTAATTCAACCAATATAACTTACTCTTCTTTAACAAATTCATCAATCTCAATGGTTTATTTGAAAGATTCATCAATTTTCATGAATGAAAGATTAGAATATTTAATCAAAGGTATAATAAGTTTACCAGAATTTTAATCATCCACAATTTCATGTTGTGAATTGATGTCATCACCAAAATCTTTGCATTCCACAGTGTCATGCTTCTTAAGTTTGTTGACTTATAGAGTTATTAGTGATGAATTCAACACCTAGCTTCTCCTCTTATAGGCAAAAAAAGGAGATAGCTACTATCATTATTTGTGGATGGTGAACTTTGACTTTGCATTTAATGTCAAGAATAAGCCCTTCAATAAAGGCTTCCACTAATTACTTTTTTGACCACTTTTTAGATTAGTTGGCAAGTCACTCGAATCAACACTGATGTTCTAAAATGCTAGATGTTTGATGAACTTTTGCAAGCTTTTCATCAATATTGTCTCTTGATTGATTTGTGTTATAGAAAGAACCATTTATTTAAACCTTTTAAAAGACTCTTGTATAAGAAACAATGATTTTTCAACTTGAGATCATCTAATATTAAAATTAGATGAGTTGTACGAAGACATTATGGAGGATTGCAAGTTAATGATGCATAGAATTTGCTTTTGTTTTTTGGTAAAGGGCATAATTGTTTTTTTATTTTTTTGGTGGTAAAGGATGGAATAAAAGCAAAATCCTAAGAATGTCATTACTAGATGATGAGAAACTAACTGTAACGTAGAATTTAGGAATTAGGGATTGAAAAAATAAAAATTTTACGAAGACTAAGGGATGAGATTTGATCTCTCCTTAAGAGAGCACGCTTAACTTGCCCAATGATCCTGCTTCGAGAGGGATTAAGCCTCTTAATAAATTAAAAATTTTTGAGAGATGCAACGATTATTACCATTATTAAATAAAAAACCCATAAACTATTACAAATATATACTCAATTTAACACAATCTATTGTCTTATAGAACAATTAATTAGTACTTATGTAACTTTAGAAATAATAAAAGAGAATATTGCCAACGATTAAATAAAATAATTGCAGTAAATAATAAATTTTTCTAATTACAACATAATATCATTATTAGGATCCTGTATATTTTTTCATCTTTATGTGAAATGACTTTGTGAACAACTAATGGCTGCTCAAGTGAAGACGAAAATTGAGAGAAAAATTCTAAAGAATCATTTGAAAGAACTGAAAGTCCATCCTAAGCATAAGCAAGTGCGTTAAATGGATCAGCTTAGATTATGATGCCTCTCCAAGCTCCATTAAATTCCATCTTGGCATCCACTTGCCATTGTGGCTCACCATCCACAATCCATTCGTNAGAGGATAGATTTTATAAGTTTACGGTTCATTCCAGAGAGTCCACAAATGCCCGAAGTATAGCATCCCTCGGCCACTGGGTTGATCCCGGCGAAGAGACAAGCTGTCAATCTGTTATTAACTGATATCTGAATCTTTGGGAAACTTCTGTATTGGAGAAGCTTGGTGCCGCCACCACCGACTATGCCAATGACAAGGATTGTCATGCATTGGTCTTGGAAGCAATATAATAGAAATAAGAAAACGTTCCCTAAACAATATGGCTTAGACATCAACTGTACATGCCTCTACCTTGAAAGCCCAAAAACCAATTGGGTCTGGAGAATATTGGTCTAGACGAGACAAAGGACGGGCCTTTCTTCGAAACAATCTCAAATAGCTTCCAGCCTCCAAACCACACTTCCAATTTCACACCGAACACAAATTAAAAACCAGAGCTTCGGACATATCAGGCAAGTTCGTCTTCTCACACAGCGTCAAAACCAATTGCGCTTGAAGGCTAACCCTGTTTGATATAATGCTGAAAAAGCTACGTGCACATTTGGATTATTTGTAAGTGGCAGGCTACATCATCAACCTTGACCCTCTTCACAATATTCTCCCAAGTAACAGAGCTAAGTACTTTCCTTAGCCAGAGACGAAGCTAAAAGCTCCATGCTTCCATTTCGAAAAGGCTTAAGGTCCAGTGCGTTGAATTGTGGAGTATCTGTTTAATTGTATTGGTTGGGGGCCAACTAGTTTCTAGCAAAGAGTTCTGATTGTTAATAAGAAGCAAACTTCCTTTGTTTATAATAGAGTGAAAGAGTAGTGAAATTGACCAGTTAGTTTTCCATGAGCATTGTTTCTCTGCTTGTCTAGGCAGCTATTGTTTCCCCGGAACATGAAGCAAGAGATTCTTTCTGGAATTGATGAGTGCAACTCATAGAGACAAAGGAAAGAATGTCCTTGGATGTGCTGAATTTATAATGCCCTCTATTTCCCTACCACTGTATGCCAAGTTCTAAACAGTAAAACTTGTAGCATTTTTCTTTTTAAACCAGGGCCTTATGGGTGTTCTTTTTCCTTTTTCCCTTTATTGCAAGAATGCCACCCATGCATGTTCTTCTCGTTATGCCATAAGAAATGCAAACTTGACTGACTTGGCACGGATTTGCTGATAAGCAATTGGAAGACCCATGCTTCTGTAGTTGCCCAAAATTACCTGCATATTGCAACAAGTTGTCGCAGGCGTGATGTAACTCATGTGTTTCAAAACGATACATTAAGACTCGTTACATATCTTAGTGCCAATTCTCACACTGTGCATTTCACAAAGCTCCTAAATTTAAATGTCTTTATTGGCACTTTTAATTTGCTATTCTTCTAGTGTCAACTTACAAGTAGAAAACATTTAGATTCTTTAATGGAACCAGACTTCTTGGAACTTCCCAAGAACACACAAGATTAAATGACCAGACCGTCCATAAGTGCACGAGTCTTACTTGTTTCCATTGAAACATCATTCCAATTTCAGGAGAAACACTTAATAGCAGATACTCAAATCTGTTGATTGCATTGTACCGTGAAGTTTAGACATTTTTGTAATCATATTCTCCTACTATTTAGAATAAACAGTGGATCTGTGATGTCAAGGGCACTCCTCAACAGAAGAATTTGGATAAGTGCTTCAAAACTCATAGACTTCTTTCATTTATAATTTCTATTCTGTTTTGCATGTTGCAGTGCTCAAGCTGAGTTGTAAAACAAATATGCGTAATTGTGTAGAATGAAGGGCTTATCTATAAAACGAAAATGTTATGACCATTTCCTTTTCCAAATCAAAATTTTAGTAAAATTCAAGTACCTAAACCACAAGTCATAGCCGAAGATAAAGAAGACCACCAAAAACTAATGGTGGAAAAATTCAAAGATCTGAGACAATTTTCAAGTTATAGTGCTTGTCCTACAAGTCCAATCCCAGCTAACAACAGGCTAGACTGAAGTTCAGTAACAGTCAAGCTAAGACTTTACATTATCTGCAACTTTCTTCTGTGTCACAAACTAAACACTTTGATTATATTTCTAATTCTTTACATATTTTGTGAATTGTCTGCCGTTAATTAATATAGTAGTCCAAATGAAAGTGTATCTGAAACTCGTGGGCCAAGCATTCAGTTGCCATATGCCAATAATTCAACAAAGTCAAAATGAAAAACCCATTCTAACAAAGGCTAACGCATAACCTATAGAAATCGCACAAACACAAGATCGTGTGGCCTTACTATGCAAAATTAGTATCATTGTACACAAGTAGACTGCCATAAGAGATCCACTTATTTCCAATTAAAAGGGAACCAAAATGAATAAACCATCCTTCCCGGTGTTTTTGCTTCTCTTGTTTTTGAACCTTAAATGTATGTCAGCAAACGAATCTAATACCCTCCTATAAGGCCCCAAAGCTCTAACTGGAAACCAAAATCTAATTCTACAGATGAACTGAAATTGGTTCCTTAAACTTCAGGTAAACTTTGCAAACATTACCTTGCAATGTACAAAATGCACCATTGCACCAAAAGTCCTGGGTAACATCTGCTATCCATCTCTAACATTCTGAAAACTTTAAGAATGGCATAACTTGGTCTTATTTAACTAAGTTAATATGT
>JBAPLK010000182.1:0-5000 GCA_037832385.1 Rhizophora apiculata
GGGAGAGCAGAGACAAGTCAGTGGCTCAAGTCACAGTGCCGGTAACACGTCGGCTGCAGGCCGATTCCGAGGTATAAATGAGTTGGGAAGCGCCGGGCTCGCTCGTAGGTACAGTTAGCTAGCACTGTCTGTCCAGTGAATTTCACCGGTCGAAAACCATCAATATTCTCGACATCAAAAGAAAAGCCCACCCAGAAAGAGAGTTTCTTACGCTATACGACATCGCTTAAGAGTTCGGACTTTGGGGATAAACCCGGAGGGGGACGTTGGTACACGGGAGTTCTGTATTCAGGAATATCATGTATAGAGTCCAATCTTCTGGAACCCCTCATACGCTGGGGGGATACGAGAGGGAAAAAAAAAGTTCGGAATGAAGGCACTGAAAGTTATTTTCTCTATTTCATTCAATGCCAAGTGGATTAAGAAAAGACCTACTTTTGACTAACAAACAAGTCTACTTCCCGATTTCTCGAGAAAAAGACTCTTCCCGACCGGTTCTACCCTATTTCTCTTATGTTCTGAGTAGGGCGCGGCGCTAGAGCTTTCGAAAAGACAGATGAGCCCGTCGGAGCACTCCTTCATTGCTTCATGGAAAAGCTTGTCAAGGACATGGTGAAAGCGTTCTTTTCCAACTGTGCTTATAACAAGGGATTTAGACAATGCCTCACAAAAAAGACGGGGTTGGATGCGATGCTCAGGTTGGTTGGGGGGCTACTAGAAGCCTAAATAAGGAAGCAAGTCCTTCAGCTGCAACGAGCATCGACAAGAGAGATTTAGAGCAATTAGCCAATCCAATCACACCAGAAAGATGCGAAAATGGAAGGATGAGAAGTGGAAAATCAAGTTAGATAAAGAACAATAATCCCAATCCCAAACTGACCCAGATAGCATACAGTGAAGCAGATGCTCATTATTTCCATTATAATCCCAGCCCCAGAGGGAAAGATCTGATGTGAACAAAAGAAAGAATCCATGGTTGAATGCCACAAGACATGGTGAACATTGGGTTTAAGTTGAAATCGAACTGTGAAACGAATGGGCAGCTGGGAAAGAAAGAAAGCGCTTTGTTGAAATCAATTTCACAGTGGGAAGGAAGGTGGTATCGTATTGAATAGAAGCGCTTTTATTTTAACGCTTTAACATGGGGCAATATATAGGGAGGAAGCATAAGCAAGAGCTACGCTTTTTTTTCAAGCTGAGAAGGGCATATTTGAACTAGTTGCAAAGGGCCTGGATTGAACCCTTGGGATTGGAATCTGGCTAGGACGGCCCTCGTAAGGCGTAGGGTAGGGATTTCAATTTCACCTTAGGCCTACCCCTCAGATAGTTTCTTTCGTTACGCCGAGAAGACAAGAAGCTTGAAGAATATGGGTTGCAAACAAGAAGGGGTGGTGTCAGGGTAAGAAAGAACTATAATATAAGAAAGGTTCGTCACACTGGTCGATGTAGATCTTACGTGAGCCTATGGATTGCCTGATCACGAGATCCTTTTGCTGTCCACCATGCCTGCTTGAAAGAAGAAGCAGCTCGGAAACTCTCTCGCAAAGGCTCTACAAATTTAAGTGGAATTCGATTTAGCAGAGAAAGACGGGTTTTGAATGAATGGTATTGCATGAATGAGTATCTATTCTATAGCAAATAGCTTAGATGCTAAATCAAAGTCAAGGCAACTTAGTGGATCAATACCGATTTGCCAATGGTCTATAGCTAGCAGCAATGGCGAAGTTTTGCGATCTCGCGAATAGGACCGTTCGTCTTGAAAAAGAAAAGAGAGGATTCTTGATATCGGGCAGGCAAGCTCTAGTCTCACTTTTTATGGCGGATTCTATCTCGCTTGAGAAACAGGCCAAGCTCCGGGGAAGGGAATGAAAGGAAAGGTCCATCTTGCCGTGCTTGTGAAAAAAACAGGTCAAATCTCCTAGTTGGGCTGTCTAGGTCTTTTGTTTTCATCGTGAGTGGAAGAGAGGTAATTCAGGCCTGATCAGCTAAGGTGAAAGTCAATTGTCATTGTGAATCTATGTCGTCACCTCGGTAACCTCAAAGAGTTACATAGTCTGCCGGGCCCCGGCCCTCCAGCCTTTTGTCCATCAATCACAGGCCGTCTTGTCTTCACCCCTGTGATATGTAATCATTGCTTGCTTCGTGCTGCATGCGGTCAGCCCCTCGCGGTTTTCACGCCTATCAGCTCTAAAGGCATATAGGCAAGCTAGTTTCCAGCCTCTGTCGGCTCTCAAGCAAGTTGACCAATGTCTCGATAGGTGCCCCCCCAGAAATCTTGGGAGTTTTCTATCTGACATATCGGCATGAAGTTTCTGTGATCACTATATGATAATAGTTGTTTATCCTTTTCAACTAATTATCGTACAGTGATGAATCGAAATCACTGTTGGTGAATCCCTTTTCGAGTTTCCTTCGGTCCCAGTCAGAAGAAATCTCAGTCCAGCGGCTACAGGGGAGACTTAGATCTTTGTTCAGTTTGCCTTAAAAAAAAAGTAGGAAAGACATGAGCTGGCGGCATTTAGTGTGAGGCAGTGGCAGCCACAAGTTCAGAGTCCACGAGTACCCTAACCGCATCGTATTCCGAGATGGGCCTTGGTCACAAAAGAGGATTCTACCTTTTGAAAACTTTTCCTTTTTTAACTTAGATGTCCCGGATCTCATTTTATGTTAGCAGGGCCGACGATTAGGATTGGTTACAGAGGTTTGTGCTTATCTTTTGAAAAGACAAATTTTGATATCTAGCCAATCATATCTCGTCTTGTGGGAAAAACGTTAATAAGAGGGAGCATAGCTTTCTGGTCCAGTAACCGGAACCCTTTAAGAGTCATCAGGTAGCAGCAATAGCTTCAACTATTGCCTTCTCGCCCACTACTTTTGTCATCGCCTGTTAAGTGAAATCTAACCAAGTGAGTTCCCTTGCATCGATATGAAGGGTCAGATCCTTTTTATTCGTAGACTGCTTTTGTTCCAAGTTATCTCCTTCTCATTCTCACCCCTCAACGTCTCGAAAGAAATAGAAGAAGGGCTGAAAGAAGGAAAGAGCTTCCTCTCGGAACGTAAATTCCAATCCTTACAGCTAAGGCACTCCCTTTCTATACCTATACAGGAAGTCTAAATCAATGCTATTAAGGTACTACCGGCTACTAATACTAAAGCTATATGAAATTATAGCAACTATTTTTCTGCAAGAGTCTCTTTGCTCCTAATTCCTATTCTTCCTAGCTCCCAACCTGCCCTTCGCCAGTTTTGGAAATAGAGGCAAGAGGTCGCCCACCCGTGTTTTTTGCTTGAAAAAGGGCCACTACTAAGGGAGGGTGGAAGGAGAAGGCGTGAGATGAAAAAGTTTGGTGTCACACGTACTCATCGACTCGGTCTGTCCGCCTGAAAGCGAGAGGAATGGGGAGGTGGCTGCAAACCGACGGGAAAGTCAAGTAGGAGTGGCTGTACTGTTAAGCGAGATAAACGAATTCAGAGGAAGTCCGCTTTCAAAGAAGTTTAGGTACAGGCCCATAGATACCCGGATTCCATTCCCGGTTCATTTTATTCGCGCTTTTTCTTACAAGAAGCTCAATAAAGGGCCAAGGAAAGAGGCGAACTCAACTATAAAGGGGAAACATTCGACCAAAACTATCATGAAAGAAGTGTTCGCATTTTAAAACCCTTTGGAGAGAGAGGAAGGTCTTAAGAAATGGAAATCAGGTCTTTGACAATCCAGTCTTTAGTAGCAAGTGTATGGACTCATACTTTGATGACCTCCCTAGTAGCTAAGCTTCATCCTTGGAACGAAACATCTATTCCTCTCTAAGCTCTCAGACTTGACTAGAATATTTCTTAGCCGGGTCGGGCTCAGAGCGGAATTGAGAGAAGAGAAGATATGCCTTCTCTTGTCCATAGCTAGCACCACCGTACCAAGCGCAGGCCCAATCCTCAATATTCCACTATCGTCAGGATACTGGAGACTAAGGTATTAAAGGCTGAGGACCTACCAGTTCAGGATAGGTACACATCTGCCAGACTCTGACTGATCAAATCTTTAATTCGCTCCATTCTTCTCATCAAATGCGTGATTCTAATCCTAAGGTAGGCCAGAAGCTACTTGGACAAGTTGCTAGGAGCAAACCGACATCGCTTAATGCCTCTGCATGGACTTCTCTATCCGGCTGTCGCCAGAGAATGGAAAGGAGAAACAGCTCCACAACCGTGACAAGGGAGGGGAGGCGAGACCGCTAAGTGTTTGCAGGGTTCCACCCTCTTTCTAGGTCCATATCCCCACTAATCTTTCATAGATGGAAGGGCCTTATAAAGTTGCGTTCCCCAATTCCTTGGTTAAGAGGAAGGACGAGAGAGTGGAAGGTCTCGTCGTCCTAGAAAAACTTTCCTCTTTCTTCTTTGTACTGCAAATAAGTTCTTTAGAGAAAGGTGCAATAACAAGACGACCAGAACTCTTTCTTTTACTTTTTTTTTTTTTCAATTTTTGGATAAGTTCTTCCAATCCGCGTAAATGATCAAAAAGCTAACGACTTCTCTTCTCTTTTTTCTATTGTATAGGAGAGGAAATCGGGACCCTAAATGCAACCTTTCTCTCCACCAGAAAGCAACATAATAGGTCAAACCGAACCCCAAAGGAAATCAAAGGCGAAGGTTCCAAGAAAAACGAACTTATTCAAGAGGAGCAAAGAAGAACAACAGCAAATCAAGAGCCGGGGGAATGCGTTTTAAACAGAAAGCAAAGTTAAACCCGAGCCCTTAAGAAAGAAACTTTCAACAGGCATGGTACGGAGAGTGAGAGTCAGATTGAAATTATTGCGGATTCTCATGTTCAAACCTGAAAGTCATCCCTTCCCGCGGTGGGATACCTTTCTAGTAATGAAAGATATCTGGGGCATCTGTCAGTTCCTGTCTTCATCCATCGAGAAAGACTAATGCAAAAGGTGAATTTGAAATTCGGGTATTTTTTCGTATAAATACTAGAGAAAAGTCTGTGTCAGTACTATGGAATT
>JBAPLK010000182.1:17500-18913 GCA_037832385.1 Rhizophora apiculata
AGAAGAATATTATGCCCACTTTCTTTCTTTTAGTAGTAAGGGAACTCCCCTTTCGATTTGAACTGAATTCCAGGGTTCCCACTGAGCTACTCTAGTTGAACTAGATTTCCCTACTGAACTTGCTATCTATATTAGGCTCTTAGAGCAACTAACGGAAGAAGGAAATGGAACTGAGTCTAAGACTAGGGAATGGAAAACCTTAGACTTCGAACAAGAAAGAGGATCGGGACTGCTTACAGGCTAGATGGAATAGACCCTGCTACGACTTTGGGATAGCCCAATGGTGAAAGGAAAGAAGATTCACTTAATCTTCTTTCGGTGAAAGGGAAGAAGATTCACCCGGAAAGGGTCTTCCTCTGCTTGAAGGATTTCAGCGTGCCAGTCAGAAGCTTAGCCGAAGCTCTGACAAACCCCTCCTATCTAAAGCGACACAAGGAAGGGATAATAGTTTGTACATGGGATAAGCTCCCTCCCCCGGATGTAGTCTGTGCTTATTCTTGCTTTATCTATCGTGCGACGAACCGGGTAACCAAAGTCACGATCAGAAAGGTTGAAATACAGACCCGCATCTGGAGAGGCTGGTTCGAGTCCAGTTCGTGACAAGGCTTGAAACATAGAATTTGTCGACGGTTTCTCCTTTTTCGGATGACTGTCCTATTTTTGTTTTGGGCTTTTAAATACGGGATAGGATCCTTTTTGGCAGCTGAATTTCTGTGTCTCCCATTTGAAGCTTTTTTTATGAGGTTCGAGGATTCGATTTGCATGTGACCGGTAGGCTTAAAGAACATTTAGAAAACTACATAAGAGTAGTAAGGCAACTCTGTCGAATTTGTAGAGTTTCCGGCTAGAACTTCTTAACGAAACGAATGATAATTTATATAAAAATACGAATCCTGGGAAGGAGTCAAAAGAATGGAATCAAGATCAGAAAGGCCAATGTCAGGTCTTGCTCGCCAACTCGGATTCGGATAGTTGA
Organism: Rhizophora apiculata; assembly: GCA_037832385.1. NCBI lineage: Eukaryota > Viridiplantae > Streptophyta > Magnoliopsida > Malpighiales > Rhizophoraceae > Rhizophora > Rhizophora apiculata. Next base: position 18,477 of record JBAPLK010000182.1, read on the forward strand.
TTCCCGATTGGTTAAGCTTTTGACATCAAAAGGAAGATGCGACATTATAATCTTCCGTGGCAGAAGCCTATGGATAGAGATCACCTTCTCCGCTCTACGCTGACTTGGTCAAGGTACTCAAATAAAGAATAAAGTAAACAATATCATTGAAATCAAGACTGGTGCCGTCTTCTCATCATTCTAATTGATTGGGTCAGAATTCAGGGAAGAGAATGACTGAAGCTTTGAAGCTGGCTGGCTTGAAAGAAAGGGCGCTTCAAGAAGGTGACACCGCTATGCCGGATCCTTTCGTTGTTCTCTCGCTCCTCTCTCGGTTAGCCGACTCAGTTTCATCTAATTTTAAAAATTCCACCTACACCGACTCTTTTCCAGGAAAGGCTAGCCAAAAGCAGATGCTTCACGCGAGAAATTCGATCAAATTCCAGATGCCTAGCGCA
>JBAPLK010000183.1:15000-20000 GCA_037832385.1 Rhizophora apiculata
ATTCTCAGAATTCGACATTGATACGACATGCTGTTTTTTTCATTCATTCTTTTCAAGATCAGTCGTGGTCTTACAAACTATACCGATGGTATGGACGAATCTCTTTATTCATACAAATGCGTAAAAGATGTTAGTCGCACTTAAAAGCCGAGTACTCTACCGTTGAGTTAGCAACCCTAAAAAGAACTAAAAAAAAGAACTAAAAAAATTAGGTTATGTAGATACAATCCGAATCAAAATAAATAAAGAGATTGAATCGTATGACACAATCACAACATTAAATTATAAAGAAAGAACCAAGAAATGAAATAATTTCTAATGGATTCTGAACATAAAAAAAAGATCAGATGAAAATCAAAGAAATTCTCAAAAAAATCTCAATTCAAATATCAAAGAAATAAAAATAAAGTTAAAAATAAAGTGAAAAATAAAGTTAAAAATAAAGTGAAATAATAAGTAAAATAATAGGATATAAAGTATTAAAAATATAAAGTATTAAAATATAAAGATTAAAATATAAAGTATTAAAATATAAAGTGTAAAAAAGGTAAAAAAAAAAGGTAAAAAAGTATAAAAAAGTATAAATAAAAATATATAAAAAATATATAAATAAAAATATATAAAATATATAAATAAAAATATATAAAATATATAACATATCATTATAACATATCATATAATATATATATATATAAATATATATAGATAAAATATATAAATATATATAGATAAAAGAAAAATAGATAAAAGAAAAATAGATAAAAGAAAAATAGATAAAAGAAAAATAGATAAAAGAAAAATAAAAATTTATTATTTAATATTTTAATATTTCCTATTTATTATTATATAGATATATATAGTATATAGATAGTTTTCTATTTATTATTGTATTTATTATATAGATAGTTATATAGATAGATTTATAATAAATACCTTTATAAATATTTTTCAAATAAAAATTTTTAAAACATTTATTTTTAAATATTTTTATTTACCCATTTTATATTATATTTTTAATATATTTTAGTTTCTATAACTTAATATAACAATTAGAACAATACTTTATTTATAATTTATAACATTTATTTATAACATTTTTTATAAATAGAAAATATAAATTTTTTCTTTTTTTTTAATCAATAATCAAAAATTTAATATCAAAAATTTAATCAAAAACATATTTTTGTATCACAGCACATCCAATAAACCCATTATTTGAATGAATAAAAAAATAAAACTCATGGAACAGAGAAAAATTAAATAGATCTACAGACAAGATACAATTATCCAGATCCGATTATATTTATTTGATACATTGTTGTCAATATGAATGTGAATGCGTTAAAAATATACACAATGAAAAAAACAAAAGAATTAATTCAATTCAATTTAACCAAAAAAATTCACTACAAACTATATTCACTAGTATAAAAAATATAAAAAAATAATTAAATAATAACAAAAAAAAAAATTTGTCGTTATAAGTTATAAAACAAAGCATTCTATGATAAAAAAGAGATTCAATTAATTTGCGTATTATTTCAACATGATAAAATTTTTTAAAAAGATATGATTGCGAAAAAAAATCATTAAAAATAAGAAACAAAAATTGAATTTATTATCCTCCTAAATAGAAAATTGTTCAAAAAGGCAATCCTTATTTTCATTTTAATATATGAATATAGGTATGCTCTGGGACGGAAGGATTCGAACCTCCGAATAGCGGGACCAAAACCCGTTGCCTTACCACTTGGCCACGCCCCATTTATATTTCTATTCAACACTCATAAAAAGTAATAGTGGTAGGGGTTCTTCGTCAATTCTCGCCCAAGTATCTATGAAATAAATTAAGATTAGCTTCTTGTTCGGATTTTAATATATGTAGATATAAAATGAAACTGAATTGATTGATTATAATATATAATTCAATTAGGATATTGTATGAAAATATGATTTCGTCTATTCTTATTCTTTTTTGAATTCAGAGAATTCAAGGATTTTTGATTAGGTGAGTTTAAGTTTAAAGAACGTTTTTTGGTCTACCTTATTTTTTATTTTATATCAATAATATATTTATAACTCAGTCAAAATAGAATTATTTTCAAGAACAAAATCTTTGTTATGCTTAATCTTTTTAGTTTGATTTGTATCTGTCTTAATTCTGCCCTTTATTCAAGCAGTTTTTTCTTCACAAAATTGCCCGAAGCCTACGCTTTTTTGAACCCAATCGTAGATATTATGCCAGTAATCCCTGTATTTTTTTTTCTATTAGCTTTTGTTTGGCAAGCTGCTGTAAGTTTTCGATGAGATCTTTAACACTAGCCTAAAAGAATTCACGATTTATTCGATAAAAAAAAACTTATAGCAATTAGCAATTAATAAGATCAAATAAGTCTTATAGTATAAGTCCTCAATTTAAACCATTGAAGTTATTGTATAGACGCGAGAAATCTCGATTACTCCATTTTGGAATTTTTTTCATTCTATGGAAAGAAATCCTATTAGAGTCCCCCGCACTATATAATTGTGGATATGAAAAAAAGAAAATTTTTGGCAACGAAAGATTGGACTCTTATTACAAATGAATTTATACAATTTTTTTTTCGATTTCTAGAAACCGCTTTGTTTCTTAATGTCAAAATATTATATGTGGTAGAAGTGGTATAAAAAGAAAGAATCTATTTTCTTTTTTCTTTTTCCAAACCAAAAAAAGATCTTGGAGATTGTATAATGCTTACTCTCAAACTCTTTGTTTACACAGTAGTGATATTCTTTGTTTCTCTCTTCATCTTCGGATTTTTATCTAATGATCCGGGGCGCAATCCGGGACGTGAAGAATAAAACATAATCGTTTTTCCTTTCTTGATTTTTAATTAAATGTTTTGAGCATTTTCTTTATTCTACATCTTGAACTATTAAATTAAATAAAACAAAAGTAACTAAAACAAAAGAAAAAAAGATTCGATAAATTTGACAGATAAAAAGATAAAAAAAAAATACTAAGTTATCAACAGAACCGGAAAGAGAGGGATTCGAACCCTCGGTACGAATAACTCGTACAACGGATTAGCAATCCGACGCTTTAGTCCACTCAGCCATCTCTCCCAATTTTAAATTGGTAATTACTATCTCATAGTACACAACAAGTGAGGCTCAAAAAAGCCTTTTTTTCTTCCATTTCTCTTTTTTTAGCTCTCTTTATTACTTTCACTTTCCTAATTCGTAATTATTCTTAATTATCTTAATTAGAATTCTTTTTAATTAATAATTCATAATTGAATTCTAATTATTCTAACTAATTTAAATCTAATTTAAATTTAATAGTATATTTTAATAGTATGTATAGTTATATATAGTTATATATAGAATTCTATATTAATAGAATTCTATATATAAATAATATAATTATATGTATAAATTTTATATATGAATATATGAATATGAATATATGAATTCTTTATATTTCGACATATATTATATCTATAATTTATTAAATTATATAATAGTAAATACTAAATAATCTATTATCACAATAGTCTAATTTATTAAACAGATAATAAGATAATATATATTAATAAATTATTAATAAATGGTTTTATTTTATTATATTAATTTATTATATTAAGTTTTAATATATTCCAATATATAAATATCCGAAAAATTTTAATATTTAATATTAAAATAGGATTTTAGTAGATTTTAATTTTAGTAGATTTTAGTATTAATTAATCTAATTGAAGTATTAATTGAAGTATTAAGAGAATTAATAGAGAATTAATATTCTTTAATATTCTTTAAGAGAATTAAATTAATATATTCTCCTTAAATTAATATATAATTAATCCTTTTCTTTTATATTTTATATATAATATATATAATATATATAATATATATAAATTTTATATTTTATATATAATATATATAATATATATAAATAATATAATCCTTAATAATATAAAGAGGATTAATATATAATAAAGAGGATTAATATATAATAAAAAATAATAAAATAAACTACCTTTTTTTTTTTCCGAGGGATCCCTTTTTATTTTCTCATGACCGAGCCCGGATAGATTATGGGCCATTTTTTATTCCAACAAATCCTAGTAGATAACATGACTTAGTTGATTCGAAAACAAAAATAGTTGTTATTGAAACAACGACAATCAGAAGCAGGACGATTTACATTCCTAGGATATAGGATCAAATAATATAGAATCAACAATTCTTCTTTTCTCATTAAGTCCGATGAAGAAATACAATACGTGTCAACGCTCTAATTCTAATTTTCATGATTCTTTTCTAATTCTATCTTAATCTTAATTCTGCCCGATTCTCTTATCTCGACAAAAGGTTCATTTATATACAATAATCGCATCATAGCGGGTATAGTTTAGTGGTAAAAGTGCGATTCGTTCTATTAATCCTAATATAATAGTTAAGGGATCCCTCGGCGCATATTCCGATCAAAAACTTTATTTCTTACAAGGATTAAATCTTTTACCTCTCAATAAAAAATTCGAGGAAGAATATATATTCTCGTGATTTGTATCCAAAAGTTAATTAGAAATCAAAAAATTGGATTATGAGATTACGAAACATAATTTTTATTTTTTTAATTGGATCAAGACTTCTCAATTGAATGAATATGAGGAAAGGATCTATGGATACGATAAAGAAAAGACGGAAAAGTGTATTTCTAATCGTAACTAAACCTTCAATTTTTTGTTTGTTTTGTATAGTCGAGATTGAAGCAAAATAAGTATTAAACGACGACTTTGGTTTATTATAGGTATCGATGTTTTGTTTTAGCTCGGTAGAAACAAAAAGCTTTTCCTAAGGATTCTCTCAAATCGAAATAGAGAACGAAGTAACTAGAAAGATTATTAAAACCCCTCTCTCTTTCGTGTCTAGAGGGATCATCTAGAAAGTGCGTTGTTTTGAATCTATTAAGATAGTGAAAGGCTGACATAGATGTTATGGGTCAAATTTTTTTCGCT
>JBAPLK010000183.1:22500-25000 GCA_037832385.1 Rhizophora apiculata
TCCAAATTCAAAGCAATACCTATAGTGCCTTCTTCAAATTCGACTAATTCACCTGCCATTACTTCGTCAAGACCATGAATACGAGCAATGCCGTCGCCTACTTGAAGTACGGTACCAGTATTTACAATCTTTACTTCCCTATTATATTGTTCAATACGTTCACGGATAATATTACTAATCTCATCGGCTCGAATGGTTACCATAAGTATTTCTGAACTCCCCCCCCCCCCAAAAAAAAAAATAATGCCTACAAAGGACTAATCGGTTATTTCTTTCATTGCCCCAAACATACCAATATTAGCACTAATGGTACGTAAATGTAACTCGTTGGTCAAACAACTATTCAGAGTTCCTAGAGCTCCTTGTAAGGCTTGTTGGAACACTCGTAGTCGAACTTGATTAATCGCTCTTTGTTGTTCAAAATAAATAGTTTCATTTTTGTAATTTTCTAATTGTTCTAAAATGTTAGAAGTTGAATTAATCAAATTCAATTTTTCTCGTTCTATCTCAGAATATCCGTTCACTCGAAACTGATCGGCTTCTATTTCCATTTTCCGTAAGCGAGCCCGGGCTTTTTCCAGCAATTCAACGGCCCCTTCACGTAGTTCTTCTGAATTTCGAATAGTATTCAAAATTCTATTTTTTCGATTATCTAATAAATCACTTAATGAAAGTAGATTCTTTTTCCATTCATTGCAAAACTTCCCTGATCTCTTCCCGAACCAAACACGAATCTTTCAATTCATTTGGCTCTCATGCTCAACTATTTATGTTATGGTAAATTCCCATATCTTTTGTGACTGGAATGAGCCTATCCTCTTTTCTCCTCTTTTCTCCTCTCTTCTCTATTCATAATTCATATTCCAAAAAAAAAAATATTAAAACTAATCACTAATCCAAGACCAGAATATTCGGAGGACTCTTCTGACCAAACAAGTAATTATCAGTAATGTTGTTTCTTTTTTTCTTCAAATCCACAGAATTTACTTTATGCATAGGTTATCGATTCGGCATTGGATAAGAATGGTTGAAATACCCATTTTCCGAAAAAGGGGTTCAAATCATGTTTTCGACATGAGTGTTCTATACCGAAAACAGTTTCCAACTATTCATTTTAAATCCATTTATTTATGTATTAACATAGTAGTAGAAAGAGTACCTTGCTGCGCCTGGACTTCAAACAATTTAGCTTTAGCTTTAACCATGTTAATGGTCCTACCTTATTGGTTGATAGAGAATCAAATTTACCAATAAATCACGAAATGCTATGATTCTTAAAGATGATTTTTTAACTTATTCAGAAGTAATTCGCAGGATCATGCACCTTTTTTTTTTTCTTTACTAGTTGCTAGTTAAAACCAAAAAAAGTACAACTGGTTCAATCCAGCCTATTCTTGAAATAAACAACTCGCACACACTCCCTTTCCAAAAAAAATCAATACACCAAGTACTACACTTAGATTTATTGGATTTGTTGCTAAAATATCGGTATTAAGCCCGAAACTCCCAGCAGACGGCCAATGACCCAAAGAAACGAAAGAATCGGTTACATTTCTCATAGGATTTCCTCTTCTCTTATAGACAGACTAATTATTATTTTTATTTGTTATTATTATTTTTATATATTATTCTTTATTTTATTCTTCTGCTCTTGTTTCTTTTTTTTTCTTGTTTTTTTTTAGTCATTTACCTATTACCTATTATTTCTAATACTTATTATTTCTAATAGATCGAACTAAACAGAATAAAAAAAAATGTATTCGATTTCTAGATAGTATAAATTGATTTTTTTTTTTTTTTTAATTGGAAATTTATAATAAAAGAAATACTTTTTTATTGGAATTCGGTACCAGGTCTTGTGTAAATTATAAAATATATCCTTTGTTTTTATTGCAACACTTCCTTAAAAAACTTAAAAAAAAAGTTTCGATTGAACTAAGAGGGGGGGGAAGGAAGAAAGCGAGTCGGTATACTAATTCCTCATCCTCAAATCAATCCTTCCCGTGAGTTATTGTCCCAATATAATCCCAATCTAATAAATCCCAATATAATAAAAAATAATAAAAAATAATAAAAAATAATACAATAAAAAATATAATAAAAACTAAATAAATAAAAAATAAAATTATAGGAGTGAAATCTTGATATAATTTGAAAAAGCAAGCAGCAAATCCAAGGTAATAAAAAAAAAAATATGTATTTTTTTTAGGATTAAACAAAAGGATTCGCAAATAAAAGTGCTAATGCCACAACCAGGCCATAAATTGTTAAAGCTTCCATAAAAGCCAGACTAAGCAATAAAGTACCTCGTATTTTTCCCTCCGCCTCGGGTTGTCTCGCGATGCCTTCTACAGCTTGGCCCGCGGCAGTACCTTGACCAACCCCAGGTCCAATAGAAGCAAGCCCAACGGCTAACCCAGCAGCAATAACGGAAGCGGCAGAAATCAATGGATTCATGATAAGTTCCTCGCACCAAAATAAAGAAATGGTTAATGATACA